>JAODKL010000044.1:5516120-5532608 GCA_026780765.1 Petrocephalus schoutedeni
GTTCCTAAATTGCCCATAGGTGTGTATGTGTGAGAGAATGGTGTGTGAGTGTGCCCTGCGATGGGCTGGCCCCCCATACTGGGTTGTTTCCTGCCTCGTGCCCGTTGCTTCCGGGATATGCTCCGGACCCCCCGCGACCCTGAACAGGATAAGTGGGTTGGAAAATGGATGGATGGATTCAGATAGGCTACCTGGGCTGAACTGCAGGTGCTATGGCTGCTGGCAGCCTCCAACATAACCGCATAACACTCAATTCATTCCACCACTGATGCATGCTGGGAAACTTGGACAGCTATCTTCTGTAATAAATCCTTTATTGGCTGTTTGCACAAGTACATTGGAATTTGTCTCTTCACCTACCCCATCTAGCTCTTCATAGCATGGGGGGTGGATCACACCAACACCTCTTCTAGCAGCAGCCCAGCTTTCCTAGTTGGTCTTGAATCCAAGTACTGGCCAAACCTGCGTAGCATCAGCTTCAGATGGATGACCTGGGCTGAACTGCAGGGTGGTATATCAACAGATTAGATCAGTAGATTAATGTTACGTACATAATATTATACAATATTACGACACTTAAAATACAGTCAAATCAAACGGTTCCCGCCGGTGCTGAGCCGCCTGCCCCAGTGATGGCTGAAGCTCCCAGATCAGGAAAGGGAAACCCTGCAGGAGAAACAGGTGATGAGAACGTGGAGGTGGAGGATAGCAGATGGCGGCGTGTGGAACTGGCGCATGGAAGCAACCGGAATGGAATGACAACAAAGGAATCTGACAAGCGCCTGTCCCCGCTTTCGCAGGCCTGGCCTCAGGGATTTGGCCGCCGCATGGAAAACTCAACGCCACGCCTCCCGAAGAGACGCTGGCTAATTTGTCCGTGCGCCATTAGCCGTCAGCTATTCACTGGTGTGGGGGGTGGGCAGCAGCCAGTGGGGGGCGTGTTCCCTCCCCCTCCCCTCCTGTTTTGTTTTTAAATCAGCCACAGAAGAGGTTTGCCCACCACGTCCATTCAGCCAGTGAGCCTCCCTTTGTCACACTGACCACAGGGTGGAAAACAGAGCAAAACCTTTATCTCAGGCTTTTACTCTTTTCTGCCTCTAAAAATGCTAGGCAAAGTCCGTGATGTTAATTTTATATAAAAAGGGCACTTTGGTTTAATTTACAAGCGAAATAACATGAGATTGCGTTCATAAGACATGGCACGCCAAAGTAAATTCCTTGTATTTGAGAGTACCTGGGGGAAAATTCGCAAACCTGGCTAACGATTTCGATTGTGAAATGATTCTGACTTTGATTCTGATTCCAGAAATCTGCTTCATTTGTCATTTGCACAAGTACCAGTAAAGCCACATAGGAATTTGGCAGTTTTTGCATATCCTTTACATCTTGTAACGAGTTATTTGAGATATACTGTCATATATGCTGTTTAGTGTGAAGCTTAGCACTAGCATGCAGGATCAACGCTGGATCCGGTGTCTTGGGGACACTTTTCTAAGAGTGACGAGTCTCGCTCAAGGACTCAACAGCCATGTGGCTGTTCTGCGTGCTTATTTTTGCAACACTTCCACAGCACTTCTCCTTCATACTCGCTTGTCTGGTTGGACATGGTCTACATGTCTCAAAGAAGAATTCCCATGTGCACTACTTCTAAAAGAAAAACTCACAAAACATGAATGAATGTCAAGAGAACCGTTGACCAATTAGTTAAATGTAGGAGCACTGACCAGCCTGGTTAACTACAAATTTTCTCGGACAAGGAAAACTGGGAACTGAAAAAAGGTCAACCTAGCCAACCTACTAGTGTATTTTGTTCCTTGCTCTAGCAAAACAGAACAGATGTTGTGCAGCGTGTTCCTAAATTCTAAATAGGTTTCCCACTAAGTTTATTTCAATTTCTTCTGCATGACTTTGTTAGGCAGAAATGCAAACGTTACCTAAAGTGTATTAGCACAAATGATATATTTTTTTAACGAAGCTAGTGATTTCGGGCCGAATGGCTCCACATATGGGATCGATTCAAGCCTTTGCACACTTGGTTAGATCCAAGTTCATCTGGAACGTGTTTTGTGTGGCGTAGCCTTGGCGCTACTCCCCATCGGACGTACGTCGAGGACTTACTGCTGTGGCTACCCGCCAGCGCCAGAACTCCCTGTGCTACACAAGTTACGACGACGGCCCTCTATCTTGCGCTAAAGCCGCGACGAGACATCGACGCAAACGTGATCATTGCATCTGGACTCATTCGGCCTTGAACTCAGACTGCAAGACACAAACTCCAGAACACTCCTAGGAAATTCTGCTTTTGGAAAAAGCTGGTGATGTTGAGTGATTTCCATTGAGTGGATAGAGTATCATCAACTGGTTTTTATCAGCTGACAGATTTCACTTCTCTCATATTGTTTTCTCCCCAGATAAGCTAAACTACTTTGTCTGTACATACGGTACTGTGCAAAAGTCTTAGGAAGTGAATGGAAATGTTTACAGCTATTTATTTGGGTAGTAAAAATATATTTGCCCAGAACAAAAACACAATTCAGCATAGGAATATATGCATATCAAGAGTAACACAATAAAAACTAAAAGCAGTTTCTTCTTTGCTTATGAAAGTTACTGGAATCTGATTGGCTGCCATTCAGATACGATCAATGTTATCACAAGCTCACTTAATTAATTCATTCATTTAGGTTTAGATTAGCCATACATGGTGTGCTAGTGATTAAGTCAAAAACATACATGGGTGAATTAGACAGTTGCTCCAAATACTTGGGGTGACTTTAGGAGAGGTTTTGAAATGGTTAAGCTGACACACGTTTTACACCAATATGGAGGTTTTTTAAACATCATCCTCTTTTACTGCCTAAGACTTTTGCACAGTACTCTATATTCATAAATATTCCATACACAATTTAGTAAAGCTTTAATATAAAACTGCCAAAATGCTAGTGACTATAAAGTAATAGACAAAAAGGCTGATAATAAACAGAGAGAATATGATTTTTGTACACTGTGGTTGCTCAGTCATCCGACCTGTGTGTTTTTCACACATGCTGGCACTCCGAGAAGAAAATATGCACACAGAATTATTCCCCAAAGATGCAAATTGGCAGGAATATAATTACGATATGCAGTAAACAAGTAGCAGATGCCAGTCATGCCTTGAGATATCAGTTCTCAGCCAACAAAGTCATGAAATTAAGCTGTGTTTGCATGAGTGCATCGGGAATCTTTATTTTTCACATTTTTCACGTTTCTTTGAGACTTAAACAGGGGAGAGCAAAGGTAGGATTCAGAGCTCACGGTCAGCCGTTTAGCCAATGTCACTCAAGAAATTTTCCTCATAGCCCCAAGGACACTTTAACACACAGGGTTACCCAGGCTCCAGCCCAAGGGCTCACCAACTTTTACTGTACTGCCCACCAAATCATACAGGGGCTTCTGATCATGTTAACATGCCTCTGTACGGGGTCAACGTGACAACCACAGGATTCAAACCAGCAACCTTCTGCTCAGAGACACAGAGACCTACCCGAAAGAGCCACACACCACCTCTGTCATCATGCTTATCAAGTATTACATAAATATTCAAGTTTTAAGAGAAGCACTGTCATTGTTGGGGGGAAAAAGCACAGTAAAATGTCCAGCTATATAAATGGACGAAGCGAAATCTGTTTCAAGTTCCCTCAGATAAGGATGAAAAAAAAAAATTGGAGCATGCTGGAGTAAATGATCCAATAATCACTTCCTCCCCAAATACACACAAGCTGGGAGGAAATATAAAATGCCTTCTCTTTTCGAACCCACTTGCTTGTGTTCATGGTTTGAGAGCAGAGGTCTGCTACCTGAGGCCGGCGAGACCGAGGCGTGGAGCTCGCGTCTGAGCCTGGAGGACGTGAGAAGGAGGGATGAGGTTCAGTAAAAATAGTATTCTTGCCTCCTATATACTGGGCAGGGGGGGTCAGCACGTAAACGCGGTAAAAGGATAACTAAAGCTTGCTTAAAGTGATGGAAAAGCGGTGTGGTTTCTGGTCCCTGTTTTTAGACTTTGAAAGCAATGCTTAGCAGCTGCACTATACGGATGCTTTTTCCGCGGGGGGGTGTAATTAGAAGTGTGCAATTATGGACGTGGCCTTTATGCATATAGTGGTTTAAAACCATGCGGACTGCAGCCCAGCCCTCCGCGTGCATTAAGTTCACGTCGCTGTGTTTTTTATTTTCAAGGTACTTCACCAGCACCTCATCCCTCTTCCTGCATAGGGACCATCTCCTTCAACAGTTCTTTTCAAGAACTAAACAAGTTTTTTTTCCCCTTTTTTCATTACCGCATGAATGTATAAATATGACGTTTATTAAATACGTGTGCGGCTCCCATCAAAGCGTATATCTCCGTTACAGCTACCCTGCGTCAATTAATCCATTCGTTTTTCAGAAAGTTTTAGAAAACTCTCTCAATGACTTTGCCGACTCCTTTTTTGACAGCTGCCTTATGGTGAAAGTGAGAATGGATTCCCGATTTTTAAGTTTCACATTTCAGGACGCTATTAACCGTGGTCCATAATGCACGTCATGTATTTTTCCAGCCTCCTGGTCATATTGGTCCCCAGAGTCCCCCCGCACTGTCACACTCATGGCTTGGAAGCAGCGTGGGTCGGCATTGCACCTGTTTTATCCGGCGATGACATGTGACTCGGTCCCTTGTTAGATAACAGCACATTACACACATGGCCACACCATGCTATTGCTTCCTGTTGACACGTCGACACTCATGCTTTTAATTCTTTGATGAGACACGTCCAAGATATGTGCCATGCACATTTAATACGGCTTTCAAGTAACTGCAGCTGGGCGCGCTGGGATCTCTCGCAAGCCTTGTTACTGTTTAATATCAGAAAAAGGGGCCTATTGGAAAAAGCAAGAGAAAAGAATGATCAGCGATTTGCTAGTGACAAATTACACAGTCATATTATACATTGTTTTCTGCTGTGGGACTGGAGGTTTGGGATGGTAGGGCGTTTCATAATTGTTGAATTATTTTTCCGTCTCTTTTTTTTTCTTTTTCCAGTGTGTGGAAGGAAAATCGTCCTTGGTGCCAGAACAAATGTGCACGGCCTCGCTGTTCGTGCTCAGGTAGAAAAACCAAAACGACGGGCGGAACTTAGACAAATAGGCCTGCGCAAGATAGCTGGGGAGGCGAGCCCAGGGGAAGCAGGAAGTGTGGAAAACTCCTCAAGCTACACCTAAGAAAACACATGAGCTACATATTTCCCTGTTTAGTACCGCCGCTAATATTTGGCTGCGTTTAAATGGTGCATGTGGGCCATTTTTGTGGTGGACATTTTCCTGCAATCTCCAACGAACAGGGCCAGATGGGTTGGGGATGTTACCTACTGACCAAACCTGGTCTGAAAAACAGCTAAAGATGTTCATGGAAATGTTAATAAGGAACAACACTTAGATATTGCATTGGGCTTTTTATAAAAACAAAATGCTGATCAGGAGCATTACTATAGATTAATGAAAAAGGACAGTTTTTACTAGAGGGTCTGATTATAATGAAAATGAGTGACAACACACTATTAAATCAATAGTATACATTTTTGTGGGGGGGAAAGCCTTCCTAAAACAGCCCTAACGACGCTCCTGGTGTCACTGTCAGTGAGTGGTTATTACATCTGGATTTCCAAATTTCCACTAAGTCAGTGAAGTTTCTGTTGATGAATGCCAGTCCTGACCAAGAGTCCATCCAGGATGCTCAGATTAGCATATAGAGTAGCTTATTCCACTGCTGAAACCCTGAGCATGACATTTGAACGTGTAATGACAGGCTCGTTTTCGTGGTTTAATGGCCCCGACACTCCTGCAGATATGTGGCCTACATAGGAGGCAGAGGCAGATTAATACAGGATGTCCTCGGCCAAACTGCTATTTTGCATGTGTAACAATCCTGTGAACGATTTCTCCAAAAGATGTTCTCCTGCCTTGGAGAAAAGAAATGGCATTTCAGTTTGGCACGTCTTTATGGAGCAGTAAACCCCACTTAAGAAGTAAGCACCCCCACCGCCGAATCACAGAAGGAATGTCACATAAAGACCTAAGTGGCGCAGTCCAGATGCATCTCCTTTAGAGACATTAGAATTATGGCCCAAGGCACAGCGTGCATTTTAGGAATAAATGTCATGCACATTCATAATGCTTTGTTTTCGTTTTTACTCGTATAATTTTCCTTGATCGTGATTCAAACCCATTCCCTCCCAGCGCACTTAACAACAAATCTGGTACGATAAAACCAAAGTTAAAAAGTGTGCCATGCCAGAGTGTTTCTCTCATACTGATAACAAATGCTATTTCTTTCACTTTAATCACCTTTCACTTTCTCACCGAGGGAATAAGGATCAGAGAATAAAATATGACCCCCCAAAATGACCCAGCGCACAGCAAAATGAAAACAAATGATTACTTTTTGCAGACCTACATTCTTTTATGGATCACAGCTGCTTAGCACCATTTACTGTAGGTATAATTGTCTGGATAAAAGCTAATCCATTTGTAATGTGACATAGTCTGTATGTGTAATAATTCTACCTTTCTGGCATCTTCTGGATCATTGAGTTGCATCTGAAATACAAAGGAATTCTATTCTATAGGATGCTTGTTTTATTCAGAGCTAAAAACCTGAAGTTATGTGTCTGCTATTGCTAATCATACTGGCTGGTGAGGGAGGCTCAGTTGGTAGCACCGCGGCCTCACATCTCCACGGCTCTGGGCTTGATTCATGCTCCTGGCTCTGTATGCATAGATTTTTTTTCCATGTTCTTTCTGCATTTCCATGAGTTTTCATCTGGTGCACTGGTCCCCCCCACCCCCCCCCCCCCCCCCCCCCACAGTCTGAATGCTTGATAAATGGACCATAGTGTGTGACGGTGCGAGTGTGTTTATGCTACAATGGACTAGCATCCCAGCCAGACTGTTCCCATGCCTTGTGACCTGAGCTCAATGCAAGAAACCAGCCCCCCTGCGTTGGATACACAGCTAGAAGATGGATGCATGAGTAGATGAGGAGCAAAATGTAAAGAATATACGTCACATAGACGTAAATGTTACGTATTACGCCAGGTGCGCTACTCCAGCGGAGCCCGTAAACATGTTTGGGGCCTCATGGATTAAACTTGATTGTCCTCAGTGACACACCAGTGCAAACTCAACCTAAAACTTGATTGTGTGCAACATTAACCACATTCAGAGGTTTAATAATTTTATGAGGGTAAACAATTGCCGCGGAGATAAGACGCAGGAGTCAGACTCCCTGGGGTTTTTATTTTATTACGGGAAGTTGAGCTTTTGGCCTTATAACTCATGATTAACTCCGGTCAACTGACCCCTAGTTGTTCACAAAAGATAAGTTTTGGAATTAGTAAACAAAGCAACAAACTATGCAGTAAGTTACCATAAAAATATACATCTGACTGATTGTTGTTAAATAATTATTCAAGTATATTTGGGAATGTTTTTTCTTTAAAGGCAGTCCTGGATAGTAGTACATTACCACGTCATTACATGTATGCTACACGTTTTCCTGGTTTATGTAATGTAACTTAAGAGCAAACATTGTTTAGCCATATGCGACAGGATATTTATGCTTTTCTGAAACTATGAGTATAGAGCTGATTATGTTGTGGTGGCCACAGTTTGTGTCTTAAACCTCAAAATGGGTCACAAACGAAGTGAGCCGTGTTAAAATTCTGCTTCAAAGAGTCCTGTGTCTCACTTCAAAGCTTCTCCCTGCTCATTTACAGACTAGTCACAAACCTGGGAATCATACACTCGTCTTCCAAAAAAAACATCATGTGATATTCTGTGTATTCCGTATTTACAATGGAAAATTAACCTAAAATTAAGGACAGTCAGCCCAAAGCTCATGGAAGAATTTATCATAGATACATCATGAGCAAAGCATGCAAAATTCAAACAACTTAAACAATATATCCTTAAATTACATTAAATTACTCTAATTCCATTCATCTTTTAACTTTCCCAGCCCCGTCCTCGGGGACGGTCCACATTTTTGCTCCCTCCCAGCTCCCTGCCAGACAGTCCACACTTCTGCTCCCTTTTTTGTCGTGCTTCCCCGCCAACTTCAATGTTATAAGTGCCTGAATGTTCTTAATTGATCTGAAACTTCCAGGTACAAAAGTTCATGGGTTCATAATTAGTCCAAGCTAAAGAAGCCCATCTACTTCAGTAGCTATGGAAGCAATTTCTGATTGGTCAGGGATGTAGGCAGGCTATCTGATAAGTAAAGTGAGGCTTTTGACAAGCAACAGCATTATATAACAGTGTTTCCCAATCCAGTCCTCCAGGACACACAGAAAGTCCACATTTTTGCCCCCCTCCCCCCCTCAGATCCCTACTGGGAGCAAAAACATGGGCTATCTGTCTGGGAGCTGGGAGGGAGCAAAATTGACATGCATGGACTACTGAGAAACACTTCTGTAACTGTTTATGGCACAAGGCTGGGATGCCAGTCGCACTACAGGAAACATATGTACACATATGTCTTGATGGGCAATTTATAGATGCCAGTGAGTCTGATAGCTGATTTTGGACTGCTACTGATAACACACACAACACAGGGAAAACACGCAAACTCCACACAGAACACAGGGAAGGATTTTGAACCAACAGCCCTGTGGGTGTGAATCAGCAGTGTTACCCGCTGACCCGCCACATCACTACAAATATATGAACCATTTAACCCAATTTACTGTGCCTGATTATAAACTCCCCGGGACTCTGACCAGGTTACGCAGTTAGAGGATGGATGGATGGTGATATTGCACTAAAGTCATTAAAATGCTACTCTCTCCTTATCTGTATAGGCAGTTATGGAGGAAAAATGTTTTATTAGCATTTCTGGTGCAATATTAGGTGGTATTCCCAGTAAACAGGTATGCGTTAAATGCATTTTTTGAATATTTTTGTGATGACATCATACTTTTATTATGCACATGAAAAGCTTTTTTCCTAATTTTACCTACAGTGTATATGGGTAAGATTATTACTTGATATTTAAAGACTTATTTTTACAACATTTTCAGATAGGCCGTTGAATGAAATGGTACATAATTTACTGAAATGGGAACCTCTCAGTATTCACTTTAGTGTGTAATCATATGTCCTGGTGATGGAATACTTAAACAGTACATTTGTGTTAAGCCCTGACAGGCAATGCTCTGGTCTGCTTAATCACATGGCTGTGGTGGCAGAAAAGTGTTTCTTGGAAAATTGCACAGCTCGATTTTTCTTTCCCCTATAACGAGCCGTTAGATCCCTGTGCCGGGCTGGATAGCTACCGCGTTATCCGAGAGGGAGGCGCTGTTTGACGCTTGGTACACTGCACTGATTACTAAGAGCCGTGCTGAGAGGGAACATCACGGGCCCAACCACTCCCAAAATCAAGGGATTCTGTCCTCGCAGCCTCTGCTGGAGGTGAAGGGGGCGGTCCTGTGCCGGACGGTGTTCCACCGTGCATCTGAGCCGCCTCCCGGTTCCCCCTGTCGAGATGCCGCGTGACATAGCTGCCTGCAGGTGGCGCTGTGGTTGAGGTGCAGAATACGAAAAAGTTGCGATTCTGATTCCAGGTAAGAAAATACCGCTGGCCACTGGGGCATGATACTGTCCAATGGAAACATCACACCGAAGGGAGGCTTTACGTTCGTTTGTGTGTGTGTGTGTGTTATAAGCAGTGAGGTGAGTAAAACACAAAGACTCACCGACCGAAGCGGATCCGAGGCTGAGGTCTCCGAGGACATGAGCGTCTCTCACCACGGAGGCCGGTTGGAGTTTATGTGGCATCAGAACCAGCATTTTGCCTCCTATTGCCTTACCCCATTCAAGAAGTTTTCTCTCCACATCCCCAATACTTAAATGTAGACCAAAGCTGCAGTATGACTTGCACCTGCAAATGATGTGAATCGTGACCTATTTCGCTCATTTTTTTACTGTGCCTTTTTACTGCGATATGTCGACGGTGTCTGTTTTATTTATTTGGTCGTTCGTTGTATCGTGTGGCTGAAGCAGCGAGAATTGCAGTGCATTAGCTGCACATGGCAGTAAAACATCTCGAATCACCAGTATTCGGGTTTCAGGGAAATATTCTCTCTCTATTCCCCCTGAGAAATAGAAATAGCTCTGAGCTAGTAAATGGCACTTCAGTCGTTCAGCTATTTTTAGTGTTCATTTAATTGAAGCAGAATTGCTCCTGTAAAATATTTCCATCCATTAATCGTGCCCAGTAACAGCTATCCAGTCAAGGCTTTCAAAATCGGCAGCGGACGCCAGGAAGGGGATGGATCCTGATTTATCTTGGAAAAAAAGCTGAGTTTCATTGGAAAAAGGTTTTGACGACACCAAATAACAGCAGAGGTAGTAAAAAGAGCAGAATCCTGCGCCGTGTACCAGATTAGATGATTTGAAGGCTGCCAGCTTATATCTTGTTACTGCTGTCATACCCTTCAGGAAAATACTCACCATGAATTACTCTAATAACATATTCAGCTTTATAAACAGCTACAGTACTACTATAAAGATAAAAGCAAGCCAAGTAATAATTTCTGCTAACCTTAAGTGTATGGGTTTAATTCTCTCCCATGTCTCTGTTGTTCAGATTATGTACCCTACTGAAAACCACCGGTAATGCAGGTAACATTTTTTCCTGTAATGGTCAGGGGCATTGCTAGGGCAGTCTTATGGGGGATTTAGCCCCCTAAAATGTTCTTTACAGTACTTAAATAGTGTTTTTTCATTAATTTTCATTAAAATCAGACACCCCCTAGTAAAGCCCCAAACCCTCCCATTTTTAAATCTGTAGCTAAATGCTGCATTGTAGTCTGGGGGTCCATCCATCCATCATCCAAATGCTTGTTGTGCTGAGTCACAAAGGGACCTAGAACCCAGAAAAACAGATAGACTACATACACATGGAACCAGAAGCATGAAGTGAGCCCCTCGTCTTGTCAGGCTGCCCGCTGTGATGCCTGTGCTCTCCACACACCTACCGCATCTCCGTTATTCCATCTATTTCCTGGCCAGTCGCCCCCAACTTCACACTTAGCTTCCTTCCAGATGCAAAACCGCCTCCCCAATGCATCTGGAGACCCATGTCCATCGCTGGTCCAGAACCCTGCCACAGCGCGCCAGGTCCTTACTTGGCGGCTCTGCACGCGGATCTCTTTGGGTCCGTTCAGGGATCTGCGCGGAGGTCCCTGGATTTCGGCTCCAACCCCAGGCGGATCCAGCGTCCTCCGTGGATGTTCCAGGCCACCTAAACGTGATTAATTCCCCACCCCCCCGATCCCCACTAAATCAGCTTGGCTATTTTTCATCAAGGGCCTGTGGCGTGGCCATACTTATTGCAGGGAAGGGACCTAGGGGTGCAGGGCAGTGCTTTGCTATGTACTGGGATCAGCATTTTATAGGTGGCTACAGCAAAGTCTATGCACAATAATTGGGTGCAGTTGGTCTCCCAGTGCAGGGCTATAAATTTCTTAGTAAATTCAGTCCAAGGCATATAAATATAACTAATTGCACAGTAAAATAAATTAAGATGAATGGAATTTAGGGTATATCTTGCCTGATGCCTGATGCTGGTCACATTTTATAGGTAAATTTGGTCCTGTTGTTCACTAGCTTCAGTGCTGAAATAATTTACAATTAGTGTAAAAGTACTGTCATTAACCTGTCCTGTAGTAGTTTATCTTGCTGCTCTGACAAGAATAATGATAGAGCATTTAGCTCCATCCTATGTCCACCCAGCCAGTAAGAAAAAAAGTAATTGTTTTCAGATTCTTGAGGTAGAGCTACAAGATACTCTATATTGGCAAGTATTTGTATTTTTGGTTTAACTGTCTGGCTGATTTTAAAATATTGTCTGTTTTTTCATATGCTTTCCCAGAAATGATTGAAATAACAGCTACTTAATACTCACTAGTCACTCAAACCTAGAAACCTGCTCTTTTCAAACATGCACCACCAAACTTCGGAGAACATGTTGATCCTGTTAAATAAAACCATCGGAAAAACGTTCATTTGTTCATCTGTTGGCATATTTTTAAAGTCTTTTTATTGTCTGTTGGATGCGTTTTTTTTGGAGGAGGAGGAGGAGTACGGTTTAATAAAAAGAATTCTTCCAAGGAAAACGAAGGGTGATTATTAGTTTGTTCCGGAAACAGGGAGATGGGAACCAGCAGGACTGACATATTTAAATGCAGGAGCGGAAAACGGCGAGGAGCGCGTCTGACCTTGAAACAAAAGACGCTACGGGGGGGCAGGAGACGCGGTGTGTCGGAGGTAACGAGAAGCAGGCGCGTTAGGAGCATGGGTGAGGATCTCATGCCAGTCTGAGCAGAAGAGCAGCCCGAAGACTCCAGGCACTAATGGCACTGGTCAGAGAGCGAGAACGGCTCTAATTCTAATTCTCCAATCTCCCTCTTTGTGTGTTGTACAGATTGGAAGAATCTGAAAAATGAAGTTCCATTAACACTGCTGTTTTTTATGTAGGAGTTTTGTGTTTGAAAGTCACATACATCTTAAACGCAAAAACAGGTGCCTGTGTATGTATGTGTTACATAGTGAATAACATCCACAAACCTGCAAGTGATCTTAATTTGACCACCTTTAGCCCTAAAAAGATACTTGGAGATGTATAATTCAAACGTTCTCGTTGAAAACTTAAAAAGAGCATGGCATCTGTACTATATGCTATATATACGTGGTAATTATAGGTAGGTACTGTGGTTAAGCGTTAGATCTCCAGCTTGGCAGACAGGAGGCATTTTGAATCTCTGGTGTTCCTTTGCACTCAGCTTGAAGTACCTAATTATGCTTTTTTGACGTGGTGGGGTATTTGTTACATAGTAATTAAAGAAATGGTTTGTGACCAGAAGGTTGCAGGCTCAAAATCCAGACTGGGTATGGACCCTCCCTTAGTTAAACATCCTGCTGTTTTACTGGTAGACTGCGACTTTAAGCCAGCCTAATCGCTAAGAGGCTGCATGACCCAAGGACGGTAAGTTAGGGAAAAGCCCTGCACTCAATGAGCCTTTGCTTGTTTATATACTTAGAAAGTGAAAAGAGAAAATGCATATTTGTCGACTGGAAAGCATAAGCGCTCATATTTGCAAAGCATGGGTTTGTCTAATCCAGCCACTGGATAGCGGCATAATTATGTCCAACAAAAGTTAATTTGTCCAACACATAACGTCAGAGACGTTGTTATGTGAAAGTTTATAATATGTTACTTCTTACTTGAACGTTTCCTGCGGATTTACAAAACCGCTCTACTTCGGCCATTCATGAACCAGGGATTCATTCATTCGAAAGTTCATTCAAACTGCAGCACTGATGTAATGTATCTTTTCAGCTATCACCTCGTGGATCTTAAACGATTACACGACAGAGACTTTAAAGGCAACAGTTTGTTTCGGATTTGTGATGGCAATAGTATGGAAACAAAGCGAGTTTCCTTAACATATCCGCAATCAATTAATCTAGATGAACTAATCATAACAAGTAACCTTATGAAAAAGAATGATAGTAAAGATAGTAATCATTAAGATGCTTTGCAAAACTCAGGTACGTGACTACTCAGTGTGCAGCACACTTTTTTTTAATTCCCAGGGCACCTTCAGGAAAATCTGTTACTTTTTTAGAAGAGAGGACAAGGTGGCTTTAGCGAGCCGGTGGGCGGGACCCGGGTGAATTTCTCGCGCGGTGATTGGGCGGTCGGCGGATTTTACCCGTGTCATTTTCCCGGGATCGCTGACGCCTTTCGCCCGGCCCTCCTGGATGTGCGCTTCTTGGGACCCGGAATGGTCTCTGCATTTTGACCGAAGCCCAAGTTTCCTTCAGTTTGAAGGCTGGGCACCGGGAAGGAAGATCGGAGGGGCCTGGACTCGCTGCGAGAAGCCGACTCGTCGCCTTTTTCACTTATGGCTTTATAGGAGCGCCTGTCACGTCTTTTCTTTTTTGTTCGGATTGTTGGAAAGGGAGCGAGTTTTGTACGAAAGTCGCCCGGCTTTTTTAGTTCGCTGCTGCGGGCTCCGATCATGGAGATGCAGAAATGGTCCTCAAGGTGGAAAACGAAAAGGTGGATTTCGGATTCCACTCTAACCATAACCATCGCTATTACCTTCCTCCTGCAGGCTGCAAGTGTCCGAGCAGGTAAGAAATACGCAAAGAGCAGCAAAGTTTCTCCTAAGTCCACCATGCTTTGGAGAAACCGTGGGCATGCTAAGTGAAAATTATTTATGCAATTACATGATGGTATTTACACAGGCTAACGCACGATTATATGATCTTAAAATAAGTTAGGTTCCCTATGTAGCCCACATCTTGATGCAGGGTGCCATATGAAGGACACTTAATTCACGTGGCTAAAATACACGTTTAGAGTATGAAATACGGGTCGCTCACTATCTGTAGGTCTAAGGGCGAGAATTTTTCACGATAAATACCTAGTTCATTCTAAATCCAGGAGTTCACCTTTTCAAATCCTCACGCTGCTTTCGGAGCCTGAAGGATACTTATGGGATATGATAGCGTGTCGCGATATATGTCGGTCTCACTTCTTGGCATGTGTCGCGATATGTCATTCTCACTGCATGAAATGTCGCGATTCTCACAATTTGTCGAAACATAAACTAAGTCAAAAAGACAGGGATCGAGTGACAGTAATTGTCGTTTTTACCGGGTATTAAATAGGGATTCATGGTATGTTACATATTGATGCGATAGAAGTATGGAGAAGGGGCTTCCTTAATGCCTGCTTTAATATTTGCGGTCAGGGAAAAAGGGGGCTTGTGTATGAGCTCATGGTCCGTTAGGTGTGTGTGGACTGGGTGGAATAAGATACAGATAAAGAGAATTGCAGCCAGAGGAGATATGTCTTTTACAATATTACGCAGCCTTCTTGTGATAGATTGCAACAATTGTGACAAGTTTAAACGTTGTTATATTACGTTATTTCAAAGTCAGTAAGACAAACACAGCAGTCCTTACTTAGATTGTCTACCTGCCCTGTGAGCTCTGCGGATTGTAAGATAAAAGATTAAAGGCGTTTCATGAAAGACAAAATGCATGGAAAGAATAATAAGTCGTTTGCATAGCAACGTCTCTTGCCATCAGGAGTGGTGGTATCGTTTAACATCCTACGAAGTCGCAAGATAATGCTTATAGGAGAGGAAGTAACCAAGGACCGTGATCCCCGTTTTAATTATGCGTGGTTGCGATATGCGCTATTCTTCACTGCTGATTTGAGGCGCAGATGATGTACTTAAATTTGCTTCTGTATGCTTTTCGCATTGCAATATTATTTTTCGTGATCATTACTCAAAAATTACCATCGTGCGTTGCTATTACACAGAGCACCTGGATTATGCAAAAACTTTAACTGGTCATAGGAAACCCTTTCTCCACGCTAACCCTGTCCCCACTGAAGGCCAAGAGGTGATCTTTTTTTAGGGGGGGATGGGGGTCGTTTTTATAGAAGCTCACTTTTCACCCTTGTTTTAGTCTATAGGCATTGTTTTAACTGTCTTCCTAAATTCCTAAACTACTCAATAAAATGTTTACTTATATTTTATATTATATTATAAAGATGTTCATTTAGTGCTAGGCTAGTTTTGAGAGCCTCATAGTGGGTCATTTCTTATGGACAGCAATATTATCTATACATGTGGACATTTTTGCGACTGCTTTTTCTTAGATGGGCTTGTTGTGTGGGAGATAGGTGAAGTGTGAAATGATTTAGTGACATTATCGGGCATTTCACTGTCCGCCAGAAGGTGATGAGAGTATATGAATACTGGCTTGTTGTCACCCAGGAACTCTCATACCTTAATGAGTAATGCCCTATCTGAGTATTGTCAGAACCCTTGTGTTTGTGCTAAAATTCCTTGGCAGTGAAACAGGGCAGCTCAGTAATGCTCTACAGAGAGTCCCATTGGGGTATCAGCTGTATGAATGGATTGTACAGAGTGACCCTGTTGAAGGTCTGAGTGTTTCACAGTACTGGGAGCATGGGTTATCAGGTGAAAGGGATCTTTCTCGGTTTTTTAAACTTTTTTTTTTTATTAATGATTTGATTGTTTATTTGCCTCAGGGAGACTTTGGGTTTTTATGGGCATGGTCTATTTGGGTGCTGCCTTGCCGTACACCGTGCAAAGCAGTGAAATGATCCCCTGGCTCCCCTTGATGGATGGATAGCTTAAGCATTACGACGTGGCTTCCTTCCTGGGACACGCTGTCCCCTCTCGTGTTGGTTTTGCATGCGCTTGTTTGACATGACAGGTATTAAATCAAAGCAGGAGGAAGTTTTATGCAAATGAGTGAGGATTTTTTTTTTCTTACAGATGCCTCACACATCTTGTGGGTAACCAGTAACTCCTGTCACTCTCTGAGGCTCTGTTCTGCATGTGTCATCCCTGGTTCATCCCC
>JAODKL010000044.1:5532708-5546728 GCA_026780765.1 Petrocephalus schoutedeni
ACCCTAGCCCACTCCTTTTTCAGTACAACAGATTTTTTTTTTTTTTTTGCTTAGACAGATGGGATGATATAAACTGGCCATGTTTGAACTAGTTAAACTCATTCGCAGTCAATAAGTATTAATAATTTAGATTTTGCTTTTCCAAAATATATTTATCTTGGCTGTTTTGTTTGCACTGCAGACAACTTTGTGACGCCCACTGTAAAGACAGCCCGTTATTGGGTATTTTACATTTCACACTGTCGTGTGTAAGTAAAGTGTTAACCTGGTGTAAATTTAAAGTAATTTAGGTGTCTTAAGGACCGCACACAATCACTCGGCCCTATAATGGCTTCGGGATGTTGCTGTTGTTTTTTTATCCTGGCCAAGTCGGCACATCTGGAATATATGAGGTCTGAATGCATTCAGTAGGTAGAAGAGCCATTTGGAGGCTCGCAGAGAGACGCTTGCTTCAGTTTTATAAGATCCAGTAGTCTTCCGGTGTCACGCGTCCAGCGCCAAAAAGCAAGTGTCCAGGGAACATTTCCTCTGCCCTCCCTTTGAAGACGTCTCCATACTTTTACACAGAGTGAGAGTTCTGTTTACCCATGACCGTGTGAAATGTGGGTTTCGGGCACTGAGAGTAGCCTTTGCTGTGGTCCTGTCAAAAAAGACTGATAACTAAAGCACCCAGCACAATGGACGTCTTTGTGAAATTAATATAACTCTTAACAGATATGGACAATCTTTGTATATTTACTTTGTTTTTTTTAGGTGGAACACTGGTATGATTAAGCTTTTTCCCCCGTTATTTTAAAGTTCAAACTTAATGAGGTTCAACTGAATGCGTTTTTTTTTTTTTTGTCTTACTGGAGATTAATCTGGCGCTCGGGCTGTGATACATGCGCGCTCTCACGTGCGGTTTACCGACCGCCGGTCCCCGGAGATCGAGCGCATTGCCGGCGGTGCCAGAACCTTAATGCGTTCAACATGCGTCCCAGGGAGAGACGCTTGCGAATGTGCAGAGCGCTCTGCTGCGCACCCCCCAAACGGGCTTCTGGCAAAACCACAGACTGCACGATCAGCGTTTCCTACAGACAGCTCCCATTTACTTGGGTGTACAGTAGGAAAGGTATTTGCGATGAAAGTGATGAAAGAAAGAAAGTCCGCGTCCATGCAATCAGCCCCGAATCCTCCAACTTAGAAAATTGAACTTCAAATGGTTTTCCTCCGGTTTGGTAATTAGGACTCTGATTGGAGGAATTAAATCAGCTGTTGGACTGGGTCGATTCGTAACATCAAGGGACTGCATTGAGGTCTCGAGCAAAATAATTAACTATAACAACGTAAGTAAAAGGTCAGTAAATAAATTACATATTAAATAGGTGATTTGGGAGCTAAGTTGTCCCAAAGGGTCGTGTCTACTACGGCAATAAATTACAATATATTTTCTTCCCCACTAGGAATTTAAGTAATTGATGCCAGATTTTCTTCTTCTTAAAAGACACTTCTCCCTGTGCAAGATGGATACCATTGAGCAGCGTAGAGTGACCTAAAAGGAAAGTCTACCCAGTGTGTTCATCGCGAGACTATTTCTTGGATTCACCTTCGGCAGAGAATCACCTGACATCATAGGGATACTGTATCAGTTTTAAATATTTCTCTATTATGATATTTCCACGAAAGCTCACATTATCTCCTATCAACGTATAGTTTCCAATCTGCCTTTAGTGTTATTTTTCCACAATGTATATATATTTTTTCATTATAGTATATAGCTTTTGGCAAAAAATAGACTATTAAAGGAGATTGTGGGATTGCTGGAGATGGAGTTTGGGAATCTGGTGTTTGTTGTAGATTTTTATCATGGTACGCACGTGCAACAACAACGTCAGAAGAAACCCTCTATAGAAACATTTACGACACCATAATATCCGTTTTATACGCATTATGGCGTTTTGGACGTACATGTTTCTCAAAAAAAGGTTTGTTTTATTGTTCTGCAATTATGGGTGTTTCTCATTGGCTGGTTTTGTGTGCTGAAGTCCCGATTGTGAGATGTATGAGGCGTTTGAGGCTTCGTTATAGTCCGTCTAAAATATTTTCCCAGGGATGTGTGTGGAATTGAGTGGGATCAAAAAGAAATCCCTGGTGCAAGACGGAGAAGATGGCCGAGAATAGGGAACCAAATATCTCCTAAAATCCATGCAGACCCATCCAGAGAGTGTCATACCGCTGGCCGGCCGCAGGGACAATGATTATTATTCTTCTGGCTTTCAAAGGGGTTTGTTCCCGTCATGACACCGCCAGAGAGGGCTTATTGTCCAAACTTGTGTACCTTGTTGTTTTTTGTGATGGGAAACAGCTGTGTTTTGAAGTGAGTGGCATCAAGCAGGAAGTTCAAGGGGTAAGTTGTCGCTACAGATACTGTAGACACACATCCATCCTGCTGTAGACTTTTTTTTTTTTTTGAGGTAGCACAGTACCGATATTGTTTACGGATGATGAGTGGAGCTGATATCTAGAGCATCTGAATGAATCTCAGCGATGCATTGTATTAGACTTTTTTTATATAATAATTTGTTCGGGCCCCATGAAACATTATGATGAATGAAAAAGTAAAGTACAGTCTGTGGCTAATATGCAGACACATTGTTTATATTTACTGCTCCCCGTGTGGCCACTAGAGGTACTGACTCCATGAGGTATAAATTCCTTCCAACCTTAATATCACAAGCACTCTTCCTTAACCCTTAGGCCACCCCTGCCACCGGTATCTCCTAGCAATGAATGTTTGGTGGTTCACAGCTCTGGATTAATTGTCATAAGTGGGACAGTACTATCAATTCACTTTTAAGTTTTTATAGTTGGTTATTGGTACCCTATTGTAAGCACTGAGCATGATGTAGAGCAGGGTTTCCCCAATATGATCCTTCGAGACCCACAATCAGTCCTCATTTTTGCTCCCTTCCAGCTCCACACCAGACAGTCCACATTTCTGCTCCCCTCCAGCTTCATGCCAGACAGTCCACATTTTTGCTCCCTCCAGCTCCATGCCAAACAGTCCACATTTTTGCTCCCTTCCAGTTCACAGGGAGGGAACAGAAACGTGGACTGTCTATGGATCTCTGAGGACCGAGACTGGAAAGCTATTTACAGCAGCACAGTACATGCATTACAGCCTCGGCTGATGGCCTCCATTGTTTGGGCACTATTACAGGTCTCCATTGCTGGGATCCACTTATACCCACCACTGCTGTAACTGTAGACCTCAGTGAAGTCCAGAGGACCTTGTTTGTACTTTGCACTGCATACTGTAGTAAGCCAAGTTACACTGAGCAGACACGTCTTTTAAATGAGATTGGTAGCTCTGTTTGGTGACTACCTTGCATTTAAATTATCATCACACATATCTGGCATTATGAAAATTATAACCCATTATCATCATTTATAATTTCGGAGGTTTATTCTCTGTATTCCTAGTAATTCAGCTGGAATTTATTTTTATGGCTTTTCTTTCTTTCCCGACTGGAAATTCCATTCAAAAACTGTTGATGTTATCGTTTCATGTCAAATGGTATGAAGTGGTCTACAATGACTCACTCATAGATTACCAGGTTTACTGGTAGGCCTACTATTTCCAAATCAGACCAATGGACTACTTCAGCTGTCCAAACATACAAGCCAGAAGAAACCAACTGTGATTTACTGGATGACTTCTGGAAAGTTCTTGTGAATTTCCATTACTGTAACTGGTTTGCCTTACTCAGCAGTAAGTCTATTTGCTGATATGCCGTTTGATGCACTGTGTCTGCTCTGGTCCTATTTTGATTGAGCTTGCATGCATTTAGTCTTGTCAAACCAGTCATAATGGAGGAAAGAGTTACAGCAGTTTTATTGATGTTTGGTGGGAGGATGCTGCCGATAAAGGCGTGTTTGGGTTTCAGGGAGAAGACAAGTGTGTTTTAATAATCAGTTGTGGGCTATAGCACAAGCGAAGAGCCTGACAGTGATGAATTGATAAATTGTTGAATTGACTGTTGAATTGATGAGGAATGTAGCCGACTCCTGCAGGCTACTTTGAGTTTCTTTCAAAGAAGAGAGATTACTTTGGTGTTGATGACTAGCCCGATTTCTTTCTCATTTCATCCTGAATTGTCTATTACAGTCCTGTAAGGTTTGGCTGGATAATGCAGTGTTTCGTAATCTTCTGATCCTCCATTCCCTCTTACCCAGGACAGAGTTGTTAGTACAATAGATTACCACAGCTGAACAGTGTCTGATTGTGTGTAATTGTATAATTTGCAGCTGGCTGTTCATGTTTCCAAGGGTAATTTCTGACTATCAGTGTATAATGTGATGTGCTGGTTTTGCGACTTTGCATAAAACATTTGGCAGTGGGCTATTTCGTGTTAAGTTGGCCAATGAGTTGGCAGATCACATGGTTGGTTTTTATTGGAAATTGCAGGACTAAGCAAACTTCTTCAAGAACTAGCATCTCCATTATCTGTGTTAGTTATTCATTATAACCACTTTCTTGTTAGATCCTACAAAACAGTATGGAAAATAATGTTTCAGATGACGGATAGAGTGCATGTTGGAAAATGCAGTTTTGGATGACCTCAAAATTATATCTTCTGGATTGTCTTCAGTTACAGTTCATGAGGCCTCTTGTCAAACCCATCTCTACATAAGGGTACTGGACTATTTAACAAATGGCCGAAGTGTGATATGAATACAGATTTTCTTGGGTTCATGAACTCTCATTGTATGGAACAACACGCCAAGATAAAATATTAATATCAAAAGCTTATGATATGAATTGTGTCAGTTGTAAGCTGGTTTTCATTGTGGTAATAACAAGATGGGCACTGTTTGTTAGTTTTGGATAAAAGTCCATGGAACATTCTGGATCTACCTCCAGTCTAATGTGGAGACGCTGGACCGAAATACTATGTACTCTGATGTTCCCCCTGTTGCAACTTTCCAAATAAACACACTGGAACTGTCTCATCACCCCCCTCCCCCCACCCCCCCCACCCCACAGCCGAACCCGTGGATGTCCTGAAAGTTCTAGAATTTCACAGCTCTCCTGGAGGGGTTAGGAAAACAGCAGGATTCTGCGAGAACAGGAGGGCGTCACGCCCGGATACGGCCTTCCGGGTGGGCACGCAGGCTCAACTCAGCGCCCCCACCAAACAGCTCTTTCCAGGTGATCTGACCGTCCCGTGCTGGTTCCCATCATCCAAACATCACCACAAATATGACCTTCTCCATCTTCACCTTCACATCGTTTTCTTGTTCTGCAATCTTCATTCCACCCCCCCTCTCTCTCTCTCTCTCTGTCTCTCCTTCCCTTCATCCCATCCTCTTTCTCTCTTAGAGCAAACACTGTCAACTCATGCCTGTACAGCTGTCGCTTGGGATGCCGCAGTTATTTTGCTATTTATTGTTTTAGGACAGAGTCCATCTGAGAAGACTGAAAGGTCTTTCATAGAATTGATTATCTTTTCTTCAAGCCTGCTACTGCTGTCTCCTTTGCCAGATGTTATTCTGAAAAACAGACACATTATTCCTAGGAAAAGTGAGATGCATTTTAAGCAAAAGTGCAGATGACCCCAATTCGCACAGACAGTGTCTTTCATTTACAATTTATGTAGGTAATTGTTCACTACAATATTAGTCTTGACAATTATTAAATTGCTGCATTGGTGATAATCAACTTCATCTTATTGATATACATTTAATACAGATTCATCCGTTTTTTTGTTCTTCCAGCATTAACAGCTGTTATATTTATTTGTCTCATCTATGTTGTTAGTTTTTTTTCCTGACTGTTTTAATTGCTGGGAAAATGCCTGTTAATTTAACACTTTTATTGGAAGCAAAGTTTGAGTTTAAATTAGCTTACTCTGGGTGTATCAGTGCATGAGTTGGTTACTGTTCAAATTGGCGTCGCTGCAAATTGAAAATAACACGCTGAATAGCGGCAGATTAAATTTACAATTAAACTTGTGATTTTTGGCCGAAAATGACCGCTTGAAAAGTGTAAGACTCCAGGGCTGGAAGCAGGATGAGTTTCCTTTCAGCTGCTGGATACAAGAAGCCATCATGGGAATGTTTCAGATATTCTCATTTTTTATACCTAAATGGCTTATTGGAATGAACTTGCTGAAAACTATAAACTTTAAAAGTTTGTCCATATGAAGAAGCCTTTTGTATTTTGAAATATGAAATAACAATGAAACCCAAATGGCTGGCGGTAGTGACAGTGTAGAGTAGGAAATTCTAGGTCTTCGGCATCTCCAAAGTCATCAAACTTGAAAGTTATTCACAACATCTCAGAGACATCCTAAAGGACTGCAAACAAACTTCTCTAATGTCCAGGAGGAGTCTTCCCAGAGGATTTCTCCATCCTCATGACCATCAAACCCAAGGCCGGCATCCAGTCCTTCCTGCTGTCCGTGTACAATGAGCAAGGTGTCCAGCAGCTAGGCGTTGAGGTTGGACGCCATCCTGTCTTCCTGTACGAGGACCAGCATGGAAAGCCTGGCCCCAACGATTACCCTCTGCTCGGGAATATCAACCTCGCCGACGGAAAGTAAGTGACATGTGGATGTCTCAGTGGCATCTGGCCTTTGTTATTTTTGCTCAGTCATCCGGCATTCTGTTGGGTCTCTGTAGCTTCTGTTGGTGTGTTGGTGGGTTCTGTTGGTGCCATTTCTTGAGCCTTACAAACACAGCACATGCTTGGAAATGCACTATTGGAAACGTGGTGACCCAGGCATGCAAGTTGGTAACTTGCTGGTGACTGGGGCGGGGGCAAAGGGTAGAGTTATCAGCTGCTGGGGGGCAGGGCTGGACTGTCCATCTGGCATACTGGGCAATTTCCCAGTGACCTAATTTGGGGGGTATGTGGGAGATCCCAACCCATTCCACCTCCCTGGTCAGCTATATTACTTAGCAAAAGTTGACCCCAAAGTCCAAGGTCTACTTAATCGCAGTCCAGCCGTGGTTGGTGTGGGGAGTCAGAACTCAGCCTAGACTGAACAGTTTGAATATAGATTCTGCAGTTTCTTCATTAGGTGAATTAGTAACTCTTGGTAACTAATGCATTTGGAATCGCATCACATTACTACCAATATATGAAGAGAAATTAGTACAGAATAAGAAAGGGCAAGCTCAAACCACCTGACTCCCACAATGCTGATATTTTCCTTTTCTTTGTACTCTACATGAAATAGTGCGTGAAAATGTGCTTTAAATATACGCTAATTTTGCACTGGCATCAGTGAACCTGCAAAGAGTAGTTTTTATGCCAAAGGAAAATAAACATCCATTAAGTACTGTTTAAATCTGCATTACCTGAGCTACAATTAGTGCCAATTTTGAATTTTGCAAGCGACGATTTTAGTGTTGGCTTCCAGCAGGCTAATTTACACCTAATTTCTATAAAGATGCAACAACAGTTCAGTGTAAACTAGGAAATGTGCAAGTTTTCTTAAATAGCTTTAGATAGCTTTGAATTTCCTAAGAATGCAAAAACATCTGCAAACTAGTTAACAAGTCCACATAGTTTTGGTCAAAGTAAATACAAATATTAAGTTTTCAAGAAAGTCAAACATGAATGTATATCCTCATGGTTCAGAAATGGAGTTAGTCCTGATGGACAATAAACTTATTTATTTTGAATATAAATTGTATTTGGCTGGAGTTTGGTCTGGATTGGTTTAGTGTGGCTGTTTTCAGTTAAATCTGGTAGTATTCTAATGAGTTAGCTTAGTAATAAATAATGATGCTCTGACAGCTGGTGTCAAAATATTTTACAAAACGTCACATGTTGTTGTATGATGAGCCAGGAAAAAGCACCAATAGTTTGACTCTTTAATTTATTACCCTGTCAGATTATAATGTTGATCATATGACTTCAGGCTCTGTTAATTCAAAGCATCTCACATACATTCAGCCAGATTCTATTGGAGACAGAGTTGGTATTGTGTTCTTACTTCTTCTGTGTCCCTATTAAGTGTCTTTAGCCAGTGGCGATTCATTCGGGGGAGGAGGGGGGGTCTTCTTTTGTTCCTGTGTGAAATGAGAGGTGATCTCTAATCCCTGAAGTGGGCAGGGTTTCCCTCACCTGAACCTCCGTGAATCAGGGCCCAGGCTACAGTCTAGCCCGAAACTGCTCAGCTGAGACGATTAGTGCTGTGCCCGCAGGAACGCAGCAATCGTCTTAGCTTTTGAGCTGAAGGAAAGTCAACTCAACTCGAGTCAAGTCAAGTAAACTGGGCTTTATTGTCATACCAGCATCGCCGCAGGACACAGTGCAACATATGTATAGCACTGATAGAGGGAGAGTTTTCACAGGTCTTAAATGTGCAAAACATTGGGAAGGAGAGTTATTATGGTTTTTCATTTAGGCATGACTATATTAATATACCTAAGATACCTTTCATTAAATTTGGTGTAATGCACTAGCTCTAGAACTGTATTGGGGCCAAGTGTCTATCTCGGCTGGTTACGACCCATGTCTAGAAGGTTGTTGGTGCAAATCTCGTGGTCAGTTGACGAATCATGTCATTGTTGGGCTCTTGAGCACGGCTCTTAATCTCTTAATGGCCCCGAGCAAGCTGACTGGGTCTGCTCTCTGACCCTAGCTTTCCCCACGTTTGAACAGGTTTGGACAAAAGTGTCTGCCAAATAGCCAAATGTAAATGTAAATCTCTTATGTTCCACTAAGGTCTGCTCCTCAGTTAGCAAAGAGGGTTTAGATCAGACTCTAAGCTCCCCTGCTCAGTTCTACTCTACCTGCTTTCTTCAAACAGGTGGCATCGGGTAGCCATAAGCGTCCAAAAGAAGACCGTGACCATCTTTGTCGACTGTAAAAAGAAGGTGACCAAACCACTCGGGAGAAGCGACCGCCCAGTCATTAGCACCAACGGCATCACCGTGTTCGGCACCAGGATCCTGGATGACGAAGTCTTCGAGGTACCACACCCATAAATCATTTATTTAAAAAAGCCACCAGGTTTGGTCAGCCTTGATTTTTTTAATAGACTTTTTCCAAATTGACCCCTCTAATATTACATTACATTATATAAACTCCAATGTTTGTTAAAACTAATCACCCACTTATTTAACTGCAGTAGTTGGTATTTTATCCCCATAGTCAAGGTTTTGTCAATAGGTATGGCTCTCGATCATTTTGATTAAATTCTTGGTCATTAGACATCAGTGCATTGTTTTATTAGGGGGCATGCACTGATGCATCGGGCTGCCACACGAGAACCACACACGACTAACTCCACGCGCGTGCAGCCGTGCAGTGATACCTCAGCACCACACTGTTCAGATGGAGTTGAACAGTGTGAGGTTTTTCCCAGTGGCTGGAGTGCCAGTGCTGAAGTTGGTGGATTTGTATGTAGGTTAACATCGTACCCAGGGCAAAGCATTGGCAGGTTAACAGCTTTGCCCAAGGGCCCAACAGAGTAGAGTCACTCCTTGCATTCACTGGATTCGAACCAGCAACCTAGCCTCAGAACACTTGTTTTTATTTATTTTTTTTGTATATTTGTGTATCAGTAAAGCGCACTTCTTTGAGGTTGTCAGATTGTCAGGCTGTAAAAGGGGCATCTGGGGTGACCAGACATCGCATTGAATGTGCTCTGAGTGGCTAGATGAGCGTAAACTAGGATCCCAAGCAGTTTGAAAAATGCTGACAGTTGAATAGATTTATAGCTATTCTGCTCTGAGCTGCTTTTTCATTTGTTAAGTGCTGGAGTTTTAACATCAAATAAAGTAGTATGGGACAGAAGTTTATTGTCCTGTAAATTATAAAAGAGGCCTTCAGGACTTGGTTTCAATTCTACTAGTGAAAACATTGCGAAATGATAAAATTAGACTAGAAACGAAAATGGCAAATATTATAATCCTGAAAATTTATAATGAAAAACATGGATAAATGAATTTATCGGACAATGTGGTTCCTTGAGTTAATAGGATGAGTGTGTGTCTTTCCAAATGTCGTCATGATGTTTGGAGTTTGAGCCAAAGGCCTTGCAAATGGAACATGTTCCGTTCCTGGGTACATTGTATTCCATTTGCCTGTCTATCTTTTTTTTTGTGATTTTGTCCCCTTTAAAAATCTTTTGCTCTATTTTCTCTTAACTTGGCTCTTCTGTCCCCCCCCCCCCATCACTGACTGCTCATTAGCGACACTGGTATTTTCCCAGTCCCATATGGCTAAAATGTGAGAAATGTGTACTAATCAGAAAAGCTGATCTTTGCAAATTTTGGCGGCCACTTCAAAATGTAAACTTTCCACCATGCAGCCTTTTACAGTTTTATCACTAACACGAGGAATGGGACTTTCCTGAAGTGAAATGGGTAATGGCTTAAAAAAAAGTCCATGCATTTAAATTAGAGGCTTGGAATGCATTTTTTTGCAGGATACTTAATTACTGGATTTTTAATGGTTTCCGTCTGTGAGGTGATGCTGGTGTAAGAGTGTGTGCAGCTAGCTGGTGAATACGGAAAGTGACGTCTGGGTTACAAAGAGATGAATGTGGCTTTAGTGGGGGATTAGTTAAGCAAACATTTTGTATGGGGAGAGGGGGTGCATCTCAGCTTCGCGTGTCAGTGTGTTTGTTTGAAATGATTGCAGAAAAATCCAGAAGGCCATGCCTTGTATAAAATTGCTTCAGTAAGCAAATGAATAATGATTGAAAATAAATGTGAAAGAGGGAGAAATATGTCCATCCATCCATCCATCCATTTTTGTTCAGTGCTGAGTCATTACTGGCTCAGAGCCTGACACGCACACGTCACGGGGCAGGATATGAGCTTTATATAATTTCTTCGTCTTTTTGATCTTTTTTTTAAAGCCTAAGTTGTTTGTGGTGTCTGGGCATTTTGGTAGAAAACCATAATAAAAATATACAGTTCTGCGCTAAAATCTTGGGCAGTCAAAGAAAATGTAAAAAGCTATTAAAATAGTTAGAAAGCGTACATTTGCTCAGAAAAAAAAGACATTTTAACATTAGAACATATACTTCACCGTAACACAATCAAAACTGACAGGAGTTTCTTCTCCAAAAAGTTACTGCTATCTTGCTGGATGGCTAGAAGAACCCCGCTTCCGTTCCCAGACCTCTCCTCAGGGGAACCTCTGCCAACCCTTGTGTTCGCCAAATTTCACCATCAGCTCAATTAATTAAAGAGGTATTTATTAGCCAAACATGGTGTGCTAGTGATCAATTCAGGAAATATTTCGGCGTATTGGATGGGTACTGCAAATACTGGGATGTCTTTAAGAGACGTTTTGGAATGGCTAAGCTGGCATTCCATGAAGATCATTTAAGCATTTTCTGCCTAAGACTTTTGCATAGTACTGTATGTAATTACTAAACACACTAATATACACTATACTATACTAAATTACACTATAGTAATATACTCATACAATTATAATTATTGATGTGGGCAGAATTGAAAGCATTTATTTTTGTTTATGTGCCCACGGAAAGCTATTCAGATATGGCCGGAGGTTCTGCATATGTAAATTCTACCATTTCAAGAGCCTGGGCTGAAGTATGTCATTTTTGCTTATTTTGAGGAGATCTGACCCAGGACAGAAACGGGTCGTCATAGGAGTCGTAGAAGCGCCTTTGTGTGCACCGCACAAGACAGACCAGCAGATGTGGCCAGTTGAAGGGCTGCGTCTGATATCGCCGTCTGTATCAGACAATGTATTGATTTTTCTCCCCAGAAAAACATCTGCTGTGCATCTCTGTATTGGAGACGATTTCAAATTTTTGGGGAAAATCGAATAAGTGTTGTGTAGATCTTAGTAATGGTTCTTGACAATCTTAAGCCAATTTATGTTGTCATTTTTTTTAAATTGCATTTTGAAATGGTTCATAAATGCTTTGAAGGATTAATAAATCACAACCTGTTACCGTAAACACTTAGCCAAATGTTGAGAATGTTTTCAATGGAAATGATTGCGGGTATGCATGGCCATTTTATGTATAATATAACCCTTGAGGAGAAATTTGGGAAAACTGGACTAATGTGGTGGGGGTTCTTGCAAACTCACTAATTGGCAGTTATCTAGGGCAGGAGTTCTCCAACTTTCTGGACAAAGGCCCGCTTCAGATTTCTGTTCAAAGTCAGAGATCCGAGACAATTTTTAGTTACAAAACAGCATTTCATGAACTTTAATGAATTAACAATAACCTTTGATACAGACCTCAATATCTCACAAAAATGGGATCTGTTTAACGCTCACTGATCATTTCGACTCTGTTTTTGGGGAGGGTGAATTTGGTGGTTCTACATTGTATTTTTGTACTTCAAACCACGTTTAGCCTTTTTACGTTAACCGTATCTATTCTATTCTTAAGGTGCAGTATTGACTGGGTCCAGATTAACTTGTGGTTCAGGGCGCATCTGGACTTTGAGAATGCCTGATCTAGGCCTCTCTGTCTCTCGGGGCTGGGTGGCATCATTGCTGGTGTGTCGTGTGTCGCCACACGGCCAGTATTATGGATATTTCTTTCCTGAACGATACAGCTGACACGTACTGAGCTCCCTCACCTAATCACATCGCCTTTCTTCTACCAGACTACTTTGCTTCTTTTCATATAACGGCAGCATTCCATCCAGGGTGCCCCCCACTCCCTCCCCACCCTGTGTTTTGTGAGATCTGGCACCACGACCCCGCACTTGATAAGCGGTATCAAAGTCATGTGGATCAATGGATAACAAAAATACAAGATAATCACCATTTACCGCTTATCTTACACTGTCCAGACACAAGCAGGGATGATCTGTAAAGGTGTGCCTGGTTTAAATCCCCTCTGCTTCCCATAATCCTTTCATTTCTGCACAGCAGCACATAAAATTATTGATCCAGGTGATGCTTTAATACCTGTTTCTCATAAATATGACATTAAGGCTTTGAAGATGGCATGGCCAGGCGAGAAGTCTGTCTAGTGAGATACATTAGAGAAAACTGTAATTGGTTGAAGATTCTATGTATTCCACTCCTCTGGTGTCTTATGAGCAGGGATTTGTCAGCAGAAAATGTGATTGGTCTAGGATTCTTTTCATTCCCCGCCTCCAGCGTTTTGTGGGCGGGGATTAATCAGTGCAAAATGTAATTGGTCTAGGATTATTTCTTTCCCCGCCTCTGGCCTACTACCCACAGCTGCTTGAAAGATACCGCGACTCGTCGGGAATTTGGCGGGCGGAGTCGTTATAAATGAGACCCACAAGATGTGTAACCCCAAGGCCGTCTCTGCCCCCACCCACTAGTCGGTGAGGGAGATTCAAGCCAGGGAGTTTGACACCCGTTCCCCTGCGCTCTCGATGAGTCACAGTAGTGTTGGGTGTGCTCACCAGGAATTGCATCAAACGTGCTAAATCCTGGCCCTGCGGTCGCAATGGAATTTGGGATTATTCAGGATGCAGCGCTAAGCATCTGAGGCTGCAGTACTGCTCTGTCGATTTTTATTTTATTTATTTTTTTCTTGGTGGAGGGACAATGGCACCAAGCGGGGCGACGTTTTTGCCTTTTTGCACAGGATTTCCAGATCTCCCCCGGGTAAATCTGACAGTAAACGGGGTTATTTCTCTCTCCCTAATTCGTTTCTGACGACAAGTGAGGCGATTCCAAACTGGGGAGTTGCGGGAGCAGATGCCGTAGCTGCTGGTGAGCCATGTGTTACTGAGCGATCCAGACAGTCGATGGCTGTTCTCCCAGCCCGACGGCAGTACAGGCACCGCTTCTCATCTGGCGACCACCAACCCCCCCCCCCCCATCCTCGTGCAGCACGGCGCACACGCAACTCTGCGAGTGCGCCTCTTCGAGGCACGGTCTGCTTTATTAATGAAAGAGTCTCTTGATGCCCAAACTCCCACCCCCGCCCCCCCTAGACCCTACACCCCTCTGGATCCCAACTCATAAAACGGTCTATTCATCACACCTCAGTATTCCATCCCGTTCTTTCAGACATTCTGCACCCCCCCCCCGCCCCCC
>JAODKL010000044.1:5547059-5584579 GCA_026780765.1 Petrocephalus schoutedeni
GCCATCGTCTCTCCGTCACGTTTTCCATTTCCCCGGATTCCCCTGACGCCATACCTCTTGCCCCCCCATTCCATCCCGGTCTCTCATACCGAGCCCGTTTGCTCCTCCGCTGCTCCCCGAAGGGGCCTGAACGGATTTTCAGCTGACTTAAGCGTTTTCCTGAAGCCGGCTGATGGGCCCTGGATGTCGGGAATTGTTCAGCTGGAAAAAGAAGAGGAACACGGCTGAAGCGTTACATTGTGACCGGCCGCCTGGAATCAACATTAATATTCAGGGCCGGCTCGCCCCGTTATTTTTAAAGGCGTCCCGTCCGCTCTCTCTGCCCACAGAGCCCGCAGCGTTTTTGCGGAGCTGGAAAATCCAAGTCACATCGGGCCCCCGTTTCTCTGCGGCCCCCGCTGGCTGGCTCACCTCTCCGCGCCGGCCAGGTTAAGAGCGTGCGTCAGATTCGCCTTTCCCCCGGTGAGCAGGCCTTGCCGAAGGCGCGCTGCATTCTGGCTCAGTCTTGCCGGTCCCCCGCATCCAGACTTGCTTTCCTGCTCCGTTAAACTTAAGCGATCACATGCATATCTTCACTAACGGAGGTGATTTCGGTTCATGGTTTTTTTTACGTTAAAGTGATTTATTTCCTTTATATTATGATATGAGCTCTAAAATCCGCCTTGATCCCCAGGGGTTTTATACTAATCACAAGGTTCATTATATGATGATATGATTATTCATTATATTATTTCCTATATTTTATTGATCTTCTCTAATCTTAGTGACGTTTTTCTTGTCACTTCTAAGTCATCTTTCCTCCATTCGGCACGACCTGAATTCGGGTGTCAGGTCACCCTCCTCAGCCTACCCCTGGATAACCTCGCCTGCCTCCCTTAAAGGGAAGGTCAGCTCCTCGCATAAATTCACATCAAACACAATCCTTCGCAATTAGGATCCATACGTAATGCCGTGCAAAGTCGTAAATGTGTAACGGCTAATTTAGCAGTCTGCACCTCATTTCTCACTCGCCGTTATGGAAACACGTGTTTCTGACTGCCTGGCCTGGATCCTGTGTCCTCAGTGGCTTTCCACCTGAAGCTTTAGGAGTCCATAAACCATTTCAGGGTTCTCTCTCTGACAGTAAATAAAACTGGAGTTGAGGTTTGGGGGCGGATTAACTTATCTGCGGGCCCTAGGCTGACATCAGCATGGCCACTCATGTGTTGCAGATTTCAGCTAACCTGGGGGTCTCCGACTTAAATACCCAGGGGGCTACTCTTCTCCCAAGAAGGCTACTTGAGCTGTTTTTTCGAGCTGGAAGAGAACCGAGACAATGTGACATCATTGATGCGCTAATCAGTGTTTGGGGTGCCGGCAGTAAATCTTGCCAAGTGTGGGGGGGGGGGGGGAGGTTAAGTTTAACTGCTCCATTTTTTCTCGAGGGTAAGGCCCAGCTGTTTGCCAGGGTCCTGGGCCAGGGGTCAGTCCAAAATACATCTGAAATCCGGACAACATTATCAGCCATCGGGAGCCCCCTCCCCCCTCACCGTGCTCGGCAAGTTTAATTGTCTGAGACCCCCCGCCCCCCATTCGGGAAACTTTATCATCGTGGACCCCCTACCCTATGGTCAGAAAATGTTATGGGGGGCAGTGGACCCTGGCTATGTGTTAGTAATGGAATCTGGCCCCCTGGGAGAAACAGTTGGGGGGCATTGCCCCAGGCCGTAGCCTAGGATAGCCTATGCATCAATCTTCCCCCGGCCGAGCTCGTCCTGGACTGCTTTTCAGGTCCGTACAGAAGGGATATTTCGAAGGCCCATGAAGGTGCCTCCCCATTCCAGAAGCGCAGCTATGGTGCCCATGCTGCCACCTCAAACTGTAGCTCTTGGCAGTAGCCGATTTGGAAAATAGTTGTAAAATTTCATAATGCAGCAAAATATTATTAATGGCTCGCTGTTTTCTTTTTTTTTTTATTCTTCCCAGTGTTCCCATAGATTTGTGGTAATATGTGAGCGGAATAATTATCCTTACACTCGAAAGCTTAAATAACACCGGGAGACGGGTGTCAAGTGAGGTAAAGTGAGGTAATGCTTGTTAATGCTGCTGGCTTTGCGTTTGTTGTGGCATTTCCCCCCCTCCCCGCCACACACACACACACACACACACACACACACACACACAGTTTGTGATCACTGGGTCTTACCAGGCTAATCAAATATTCAAGCAATTTCTCATTTAATAGGTGCAAACATTATGAAGTAGTGGGTTGAGCTTGCATTAAATAAACCATGTGTTATCATAATGTGGTTTTAAACTGCCAAGCAGTGGCTGCGTTCACACTGTAACGTCTAGACGATACCGGCGCTGAAACAATGTAGCACTAGAAGAAAAGTCGCTCAAAATTCTTAAAATGCTGAAACGTCTTGATTTTTCTGGTGGTTTTAAAATAAGCATTCCTAAGAATGATCTCATAATAAAGACCCCGTAACTCGGTAGCCATTTACGGAGTGTCTTTGGAAGTGGCACGGGACTGTGTCAGGTCTTCAGCTTCATTGTACAGGATGGCAGGTTGCTCCTGTTTTGGGGACAATCCCTCCAAGTCCCCATCAGTAATATAAAGTGAGAGCTAAGCATTGCTTCCTGAGATGGCGCTGCGTAGAGAGCAGTAAGGACTGTTTGGCTTGCTTTATGACTCCTTTTAAGCTTTTTGTTATTCGAAGGCTCCCCGTGTTGTTGTGGGGTTTCCTCTGGGTACTGCAGTTTCCCCCCGAGGTGAATTGGGAACCCAATCGCCTGTGGCAACAGGACTGCGCCCTGTGATGGGGCGCCGCCCCATCCTGGGCTGTTCCCTGTGACCAGCATAGGACACGTGTGCTTGGTTAATGAATGGATCTACCTGTGTCTTTATTTATCTGTTTTCTTGTTTATATAAATAAATGCTCTGTGAACTCCCGGTACACCAAGATAAGACTGCCGCAGTCAGGTAGCCTGAAGTACGATTTATCTCTCGTGCGTCTCCTGCCAAACAGAAATTCTTAGCAGCTCTTTGTGATTGCGAGCAATGGAGTCTCATTAATCTTCTCCCTATGCGTCGAAGAGACCACATAGAATAATTAAAGTCCTCGGGAGCTGTTGCATGCGAGACCGTTCCCCTGTTGACATTCCGACCTTAATATAAGAGAGAGTTTCTCTTTAAATATTTATTGGTGTATCTTGAGTTAATCAGTAAAGGAATTGCTTCCTTTTTTGCAATCCTGAAATAAGTGAAAACAAAGCCTTCCTTAGCTCTGTAGGAAGCAGATTAAAGGGTGTTTTGGTGATGTGGCCCTCTGTTCCTCATTGTCCGATGTGGAGATGTTGATCCTCACAACGTAGATTTCATGTAACAGTGAGACATTCTTCCCCTGCACATTTTTTTGTGGTGGTGGGATCATATGGACCAAACCCTCATTGATCTGAACCATACTGCTTATAGCTGTTGGATCCCCATAAATGTTGTTGTCTTGGGGCCTCTGCCATCCAGCTGCCTGTTGGCACATCTCATTGACCCGTCCCTGGAGTAACTGCGGGTCAGTTAAGGTAACCCTGCAGCTCTGCTTTGGGCTGTTAGCATTCTCTGTAGCAGCGAGAAAGGTCCAAGACGTGCACTCTTCCCAGCCAAGCCCTCCGACGGGACCTTGAAAGCGAAACGAGGGCCTCTAATTTCTTCTTCAAATGTTCTCGTGGCTAAGATCACTCGCCCATCCATCCCATTATCGTTCGAACAGTCCCATGCAGTGAAACGTGAGCTATGAAGAGACTTGGTGGACATTACTCAAAGCTCTCTTTATATAATCTGAAATAAATTCATGGAAGCTACGCCTGATGAGTGTGCCCACTTTCTTCTGGTTCCCCCTTAAGTTAGCCAAAAACCAAGAGGCACATTTTATGAGAAGCTGGTAATAATGTTATTTTGTCTTATATGGTGACCAAACAAATATGTATTTGCACCTGGCAGTGCCAGTTAACCCTTTGGGCAACATAGGCAACATGAGGAGGGGGGAGCGGTGAAGCTCGGGCAGCAGGAGAGGTTTGCTGGCTATTTTTAACTAAATAACCATTGAGGGTTCATGAATACAGGGTGTGTAACTCACAGGTCAGCAGGTTAAGGGTCTGTGTCTGTGTGCGGAAGGTTCTGGACCGGCAGAATAATCATATTGCTGTTGGATCCTTGGGCAAGACCTTTAACTCCGACTGCTGGAGGGGTACTGGAAGCCAGTAGGCCCTGCTCTCTGACCCCAAAACATTCTCTTTGCATACACATGAGTGAGTGTCTCAAAGAGCAGATGCAGAAAACTACCCAGTATCCCCTCAGGGATGAATAAAGTATCACTATTTTCCATTTGAATCATTTATAGAAGTATAGGCATGTTGTTTGGATAATAATGATCCTTGTCTTATTCATTCATCGAGAATCGATATGTTTACACCTAAACCCGGCTGACATGCAATTTCGCTAAATAACCCCCGAGTACTCCATTTCACCAACTCCATTCCCAACTGAGACAAAGTGAAACCACACTGTACCCTGCCTGCTTCTCTCTATAGACACAGCTCATGGACATAAGCTGGTTTTTGCTTACATTAATGCCATGGGCAGCATTTTAATAGCAATGCTGTTTATTCCTAAAGATTCCATCACTTTTTTGTGATGGAATCTTGTTTCAGTTTTCAACCATTGCTGTCTGTAGCCATTTAATCATTCACATCTTTTTTTTTGTTGTTATTAAATATGGTTATTCTTGATAGGACTGCAAGTTAATTTTTTTAATTACTTATTTAAAAGGGTCAGTCGAATGTTTATCACATGATGTAATAAGCACAGAGCTCACTCGAGTGTGGGAGCCTGGTTTTAATGTCGGCAGAGTTAGTGAGACCATCAATCTGATATAATAGCAAGTGTTTATCTTCAGGGAGCTTATAATTAAAAGAAGATGGATATTTTTGTGGAAATGTGGTAAAATGAATTAAAGAAGCATTCAATACCATTTTGCGACGTTGAGGTTGAGCTCAAACCTCGTACTGTATACATTTTTCCGTTGAACGCGATAACTTAGTAATTGATGATGATGTATTCGCAATGCAAATGGCTGAAGGACATTGTGTAAATGCCCCCCGATTCGCTGTTTCCCAGGGTGACATCCAACAGCTGCTGATCGTGGCTGATCCCCGTGCTGCTAACGACTACTGTGAACATTACAGCCCAGACTGTGAAACCCCCCATCGTGACACCCCCCAGGCTCAGCAACCCGAGGATGAGGTCAGTGTGTACCGTCTGTTACTCCCAGGGCGAGAGTGAAGGGAATATGGGCCCTTTCGAAGCCTAGCCTCTGGGCCCCAGGGCACCTTGAGGTTTAACATGATCCAAACAATTTTCAGTACAAAGCACCATCATCATTAATGGGGTCTTATATACCCAGCCTGTCTTCTGCGGAGATGGATGCAATGTTGTTTTAGAAAAAAAAAACTAATTTTAACTGACACCCTATCAGCTCATACACAGACAACACATGATCGGGCAAATGGACCAATTATGGATTAAGCATTTGTTGCTTTATGTGAAACTTCAGAGGTGCCAGTTTTTGTTGTTTTTCAGTCTTTCCTCTATGGCCATTGGCAGGTTGAGTGGCTGTTTTTCGGAGAAGTCTCACTGGGTCTAACTCAGTAGTCCGGTTTGTAATCTAAATGCAGTAGATTGGGCTGCGTCTGGTGCTTTGGAACCCCGACCATAAGCAGGCTGCCATTTTCCTATAGTATTTCACTAAATAGCTAATGACCTCACGCTGGAAAAAATGTTCTTTGGTGAAGTCTGAGTTCTCTTTGGAGCCGCCCCATGATTTATTCTCCTAATGGCTTCTGCAGATTTTCCCCTCCGACTGGAGGGCAAAACGAAAATGTTAGACTCCCCGGCCCTCCGGAACGGCTCGCATTACAGATCCTGGTGTTCCAAACGAGTCCTCAGACCGCTGAGATGTCAGGTCGCTAAATGCATTGGTAGCATAAACGGCTACATGGTATAATTCGGGGGAAAACCGGAAAATTCTGCGGGTTAAGGCGATGCCTTTGGGACAGGTAAAGCAACCACGCTCCCATCCAACTCCATCCAGGTATGGCGTTTCAAGAACGTTACATGAGAATTTAGCATTTTTTTTTCTGTTAACAGAGTTAGCGAAACACGATGTCACCCGGCAGTGGGCCACATGACACACAGCGGTATGAACAAAACGCGTGATGCTGGGAGTAGCTCGTTTCCATCAGATATTCCATCCATCTTTCCTCCAGTGGCGACAAGCCTTGGCAAGAACGTTACATAAACGGAGATTCTCCACTGGATTCTGCTTCCATGCTGATCACTGCAAGTGAACCAGTGGAGGACAGCCAGTTCACCAGACCTCGAGTTTATATATATATATATATATATATATATATATATATATATATATGAGCTCAGCTGTTCTATCAAGACAAATATATCTTTGTCTTTGATAAATTGCTGGTGTCTTCTGCTAACTTAATCTGCCTTACCTTTGTTTTGACTGTTGATGCTTTTTAAGAAAAAAAAAGAATGAGGGAATAAAATGGACCCTAGCTATGTCTAGGCTGCCTGCACCAGTACGTTGCTCCTCTATATCTTTGTCCATTTCTGTATCGGCTCCATCATTCTTTATTGCTCTTGATGCTTAGCGGATGTATGATTTTCTTCGCACGTGTTTAATAAAACACGTTCTTGGCATTCAATGTCAAATAAACGCAACTTCTACTGTGGGCACTTACCAGAACAAAATTAACATTTAAATGCCCTTTACGGATAGAGTAAATCAGTTGGAAATAGTGCCCTTGTTTCTTGTATATGTATATATGAGTTTAAAGTTCTGTATATATGGTTCCAGTTGAGTTCTGACCCGCAGAGGGAGGCAGATCTGATGACAGTCATCTGGGATTTGTTAAAGGGCTTGTTTAATGCACGTCTGCCTTGATTGCCACTTTAATCCCTCTATGCTCTGTATCCAGATTTAAGTACACAGTTGCTGCAGAGTTTGTCTGATCCCTGTGGGGCGAACTCAGTGGATGGTTTCTCATGCATCATGTGAAACTGTATATATTTGGGGGGGGGAGACGAATTAAAGTACACAAAACACAATTTCACAAAATGCCCCTTTAAGGACTACCTCAGTTATATCAACGCACATTGCTGGTTGAAATATGATCGATCGTATATATATTTCAACGAACATGTCATCATGTATTACTATTAAATAATACATAATGAATGTTCAAGATATTTTCAAAGCATTGTGGAGCCTTTGTCCTTGATTATAAAAAGTGATATACAAATATGGTTTAGAAAAGTTATGTAAGTATATTCTGACAAGCATTTTATGTTTGTTCTGTTTTGTTGCCACATGACAGTAAGCCCTAAAAAGTAAAATATAATTGAAACATTATAAAATGTATTATATAAAACTGCATGTAATGTAATAACAGGCTCAATGCTTTACTCTGTGAAATAGGCTTACTTGCCGATTGCATGGAAAATGGAATCGTGTTTGTAGGAGATATGTCTGCGCTTCTGGTAGACATATTTACTGTGCCTCTGCATCCATGCTAACGTTTCTGTGCTCGGCTTGTTTTGCCTTCACAATCTAGTACACTACTGATGACGTGGAATATGAATTCTATGATCCCTATGAAGATTTAGCTGAAACCATGCCCCCTCCAACAGAAGACGCGTATCCTGGACCTGAGGTAAAGAAAAAGAATAATAGAGATAAACGTTGTTGCCGATCCGTGGCGCGGTCTCTCACCTGTCGGCCATCTTGGATTCTCCAGTTCGCCCCACACCCTTACAGACAGGCCTCATTTTGCCCTCCCCAGTCAGGTGCTGCCTTGGCCGTCTCATGCCGCCACCTGACCCTCTTGCACCCACACACTCACGCTGTCTCCCTCTCGCTCTCCTACCGCGCTTCTTCCAGAAAAAGAAAAGTAAACCCCTCCGCAAGCTGCAGAGAGCGAGAAAGTCCGCACCCAAGATGGGGGCCGCAAAAAAATTGGCAGCTAGGAAAGTTACGCCTAAGAAGAAGAAAGTGATGCCCGGTTACCAAGCAACCGCACCTTCAAGGCCGACATTCAGTCTAGGGGTAACGATAGACCAGAACATAGCATCGAGTTCTTTCCTGTGGATGGGGCAGGAAAATCTCTGATGACCCCCAACCCGGCTAACCCCCCCCCCCCCCCCCAGTAGATCAGTGTAGATCACGCAAGGCGGCAATGATTCACAGTAAGTAGCTTGTGTGTTATACTTTTTAACTTTTAATATGGCTCTTTCCCTTCTTCCTTTCAATTTGAATTAAAATTTAGCCAAAAAGTGTCGATGGAGATGACTATATAGAGAGTGAATTCGGGATTGTAGAGGATTATTCGACCCCACCACCTGAGACAGTGCAGCCAGACAAGGTAAATATTCCACATTTTCCTTTCAATCCCATGTTTTTCTACGGGGACAACAAAGACATCCAGCTGAAATGAGGAAGTGCGTGGTATGAAACGACAGAGACGATTCAGGACGATTGTTCTGTATGTCACTGTCTTTTGGACAGCAATGCCCTAGAGCTTAAGCTAATGGTATATAGCATCAAACTAAAATAATGCTAAGCTGGTATTTTTTTTCCATGCACTTTTTACTTATAGAGGCATACGTTTCAAACTCTGCTGACTCTGCACAAAATTTTGATTGTTGAATTCAAAGGTAAATTTTCTTGAGAGAGTGAACTTAAGGCTGTTTTTTTAAATGATGGGTAAGGATAGGAGGATCAATTAATCGTCATCAGAATCAAGTTTTTTTGGCCAAGTATGTTCACAGGGAGTATGTCTCTGGTTGTCAGTACTGACATACAGTCAGTAGGTACAGACAGAGTCAAGACAAGGCGATGGTCAGGTTTCTTTTGACTTAAACAGTAACTTTTGCATTGAACAGCAATAAAACTCATCTGATTCTCCCATAGTTGCTGGGTTCACAGAGTTCTGACAGAACTGTTTCCACTCCATGTAGTGGAAGTTTTATTTTGGGGGGGAAGTCATCTGGGGCAATCCCAGCCCAAAAGCTCTCTGTGGACACAGGCGTAAAGGTCTGTCTGCATATATGATTAATGTGTGATATTTTACATAGCCAGAAGGTCGCGAACTCCCCTTTGGAACGTCGTCACGTGGACTAAGGCAGGTGTGACTTTAACATTATTGTGAAGTGTAACAGCCAACTAAGCATGATGAATATTCAGTTTCACACTGGAGGAAACAAAAGAGAAGAGCCATTGCATTTAATTTACAGGGGTTTTAATTTTATTTCATGTTTCATCTTTTGTTGAGTGGTGAAGGACATAGCAGGAAGATGCTACGGTGCAAGTATACTAGTGGAATTTCCCGATTTTAACTCCTACAATTATGAGCGAAGCCTTACCCATGGTTCACCAAAACGGCAAAGCCTCTCTTTTCACATGGTTTACTTACATGGCACTGGTAGTACGTGTGGTGAGCTGACAGGCTCACAGTTGGCCCAGCTCATCACAGGCTTGGGTTTTCTGTAACTGTGCTGTGTCATAGTTCCCATGCTACTCGGGATGGCAAACTATGACCGGGCCTCCATAAAAGTGTGGTGTCTTTCAGCCAAAGACCACACTATAGTAGGTTGACCACACAAATGCAATATGACCCCAGACAGCCCAGTGATGGTGGGTGTACCTTAACTACACCTTTTTACTTGCATGCACATGTACAATGATAAAAATAAGCTGTTTGCATTATTGTGCAGTCAGTTTGGATTTACTCTTTGAGAAATGTGTATTATCAACCTTAACTGGACCATCAGTGTTTGGGCAAAGGATTAATCCAAGAGATTAATCCGTTCAATGAAACTCTATTTGATAGAGTGTATGCAAACCATATCACAAGGTGTTGCTACCCAAATTAAGTTGTCAGTACTGCATTTTGTGTGTCACTCCTGACATTTAAGTCAATGCTTTAAACTGCTTAACTAACAGTTCCCTCTAACGCTCAACCCTTTGCTTCTACACTCGGGTAAAATAAGGCGGTGGAAGAACATTATGAGGACTATGTACCTGGAGGGGAAGAGGTTGGTCTGGAGACTACGGTTGCCACGGAGACCATGGAAACCAAGGAAACTGTGGATGTGGGGACCGATGAGTATGACTTTAAGGAGTTTGACGTCAAGGAGACAGATATTAACGAGTTTGGGAAAAAGCATTATGAATATGGGCCGTACGAGGACTATTACGGGCCGGAGGCCAAGCCTACCGAATCCACACATGAGGAGTTCGGACCCGGGGTTCCGGCGGAGACCGAATATACCGAGAGCAATGTAAGTATGGTTTCCCAGCATGCAGTTGGTATATGTTGCCATGTTTGACCTTTCCATCACAGGGCTTAGAGTTCTCATTCTATGCACGTGTGATGTTTCCTTTCTATGGTATGCTATAGGGGGGTATTTATGCTAACGGGCCATTAAACATATACCAGACTGTTCCTCTCGGGGCAAACTTCAACATTCAAGTGCTATGGTGGAACATCCCATAATGGTAGAGAAGCTGACGCACAGGACATGGAAATAAACCTGTACAACACAGCACTATTGCCTTGGCCAGCTTAGCTTCCAGTCTGGGATTCTTTTGGAGATCAAAGTCGTAGAAATGCCCAGGAACCTGAATGAGTTAGTTTAGACAGATTCTTGCACTGAACTAGGCTGCAAAAACAGCCACGATTTACCATGGTACGATTTCTCTTTTCACTTCCAAGCTTCCAGCTTAAGTATTTTCATTCAGCAACTGATTAGCCTGTCAACCTATACTTTATTTTTTGGTATGTTTTTCATTTGTTTTTGGTTTTCATTTGAAAGTGTAATGGCCATCAACCCAACGACCTTTCAACTTTGAACCTAAGAAAGCATGTGGCAATTTTATTTGCAGGAGATCTCTGGGCAGCCAGGACCTCGCCTCAGTATATGGTTGGCTGACGGTTATCTGAGCAGGCCGTATCTGTTTTCAGCTGGAACACCCATTACCGTAGCCCATCTGTGATGAATTTGGAGGGTTCATTTATTTATTTATTTATTTGGAGAAAAAATAAAGCTCAAGCGGCAGGCTCATGTCTGTATTTTTTTTTCCACGGAGAACACAAGTTGATGCTAGTGTATCTCATGTGAGGTGATGGATAAGCTTTCATGCTGGGTTAAGAGTTGTAGGTCTGTCTTAATCCTCTCTTCTCCTGTCAGTACTATTTTTTTTTTAACTTTGACGAAAAGGGTCACAATACTATAAATACAGTTGACATTTTTCTGTCAGATATATTGAGGTTTTTCAGCAGAAACGCACACTCGTCAAAGACTTAAATACAACGTTTCCCAATTTGGTCCTTGGGGACCCGCAGAAGGCCCACGTTTTTACTCCCTCCCAGCTCCCTGCCAGACAGTCCACATTTGTGCTACCTCCCAGATCCTGGTAGGTGTATGGTCTGTTCTACAAGTTCCCGATTTGAGAAACAGTGAGGTAGATGGTTCCTGTATTTTAGGGTCCATCAGCAGTCTGGTGTCTGTAGTGAGACGGCACACATCTAGGCTCATGGATGTTGAAGTTGTGATCCCATTGAACTTTGCATCTGGGGAAAGTGGCCAGTTGTGATGCCTGTAAGCCATTGCACACAAAGGCCGTTTTAGGCTGGCGGGGGTGGATGGCCAGCCCAGAGGAGATGACTAACGGGATGTTCCTCATCGTCCTTCCTTGTTATGTCTGTAGGGACCCCCCCGTACTAACCCACGTGTCCCCATGTACATGACGCTTGCTGACATTGCAGTTTCTAAGGTGATGTGCTGAACTTCACACCGACGGTGGCCCCCGTTTTACAGGTCGGGGGCGGCGAAAGCTATTTCGGAGAAAAGGGGGAAAAGGGGGAACCGGCTGTCATCGAGCCGGTAAGACCACCAGCACCACCATCATCTCCACCACCATCTGCATCTCCATCATCACCACCCTAGGACCTATCAATGCAATTGATTAAATATGTGATGCAATTCTAGCTACAAGTAACATTAACATGTTAATATCATTTTGGAATGACATTGTAAAGCATATATGTGCACTTAGTAACCACTTGTATGATTATTATTATTTTTATTATCATGTCCAGATGTGAGTTGCCATTTCTGTAATATGGGGACAACAGGAGAGGCGATATAATTTCTCCTTGGTGTTCTGCCTGGAGATTTATGATTTTATAAATGTGACCGTTTCCATGGTTTCAGGGAATGCTTGTTGAAGGACCCCCAGGACCCCCGGGCCAAGCTGTAAGTACAACATTCTTTTAGCTGTTTTCACAAAAGGAGCCAAATTTTCATAAAATTTTTTTTTTAATTATTTGACGGCTAAGATGCCTTGTCAGCTAGTAGGGCGATCGCTGCAATGCGAATGAATTTCGAGAGTTTCCGTGTCTACTAACCCCCCCCCCCCCCCCACCCGTGGCTTTTTGTTCAGCAGTTGCCGTGGAACTTGGACGGCCTTCTCCTGAAGCACAGTAGCTTGACTGTGCCGTTTTTTACATATTTTTTTTTTATTTTCAGGGTCTTCCTGGCTCCTCTGGTCTACAAGGCCCCCCAGGTCCGTCTGGGGATCCTGGAGAAAGGGTGAGTGCAGCTCTTCTAGTCCTCCGTCGTGTCAGCCTCGAGTGACCATTTAAAATAAAATGTATATAAAAAGAAAATCTGTGGAGGTCCATTCCGAGGCCTGACTTTAACTGGCTTTTTGGATTGCCTTCAATGTTTATAGGCTTGTAATTTTTGTGTGTGTCTGCCTGTGAGCTGTGACTGTTTGTCACTATTATTGGATGGCGTCAAAAGAACATTCCACCATAAAGGACATGTTTTTCTTTTAACTGATTCACGTATATCGCATACAGCTCAGTTAGAAACCGTTCCAGCTTATGATTCCTCCAGAGCCAAAAATCATCTTTAGCATGTTGGAAATAAACATGAACGTAAAGGCCCACAGACACAGTCGTACCACTTCATAAATCCCCTCTAGTTTTATTGTGCAACCCATAAAATTTAAATAAAGGTTCTATGGAGGGAGTAGGAGGCTGGTGTTTTCCAGAGCCATGTTGGGAGGATGGATATCCTGAAGCGGAAAAAGAGCGGTGTCTTGATTGGGTCACACGTTTTTCCAGTTGGATTATGGGTAGTTTGGAAAGGCGAGGCTGTGGGCTCCTGGCCATCCAGAAGGAGCGTGAGGTGATCGTGCTGAGTGGGTGACCTCACGCAGCTGAGCTCGGGATGACAAGGGACTGGCCGTCGGGTCGAGGAGACCGGATCCGGGAAATGCTGCTTTCATTAGCACAACAAAGAGTGCTCGGACGTGGCCTTAATTGCCGCTCGGATTGATCCCGTCCTGTGCTGTGGCTCCCGGGGGCCTGGGCGCGAGATACTCGCGTGTGGAAATCAGCCCCTGCTGTGGCACCCTTTCCTGATTTTGGAGGAATGCAGGCGGTGGCCCTGATTGACTGCTCAAAATCTGGGATGTCTGACCCCCCCCCCCCCCCAAGAAACTAGGGTGGCTGTTTGTTTTTCCAGCCTGCTGCTGCACCCTCCCTCCTGTCAGAGCGGGGAGGGGGGGAGGAATTAACCCTTAAGGGAGGCTTCCACTCCAAAACGGAGGCAGTATTCCGCCAAACAGCAGACTGCTGTGTTTATAGGGGGCACTTTGGGCCAAAGAAAATCATTGCGGGCTCTCCGGGTGGCGTTGGTGGGGGCGGGGGGTGGTTGAGGTGCTGGGGGGGACACTGACGGGCAGTTGAATGGAGTTCTGTTTACTCGTTGGTTTTAGTGGTGCAGAGGTTGTGCGCTTCTGGGACGGCACCGGCATCTCCGTGCGTCTCAGAGCCATCCGGAGCACGTGTGCACTAGATGGCATCCCGTCTGCTGACTACCATCCGGCAGCACAGTCTGCTTTAATATCTTTTTCAGAAAACACATGGAAACAATTGCGAGCGGCCAAGGAAAGAAAATGCAGAAATGGCCTTTTTTCTATGCTGTATCTGTGCATAAAATATTACCAATTTTCACTTTGAATCTAGTCCAATATTATTAATAACTTTAAATACTTAACACTAAACAATAAGTTAACACAATTTATATGTAATTTTATATTCTACACAGCTGCATGCTCGCAGGAAATATAAAATAAGACACTTGTCGTCATAGGTTAATTTAATATTACAGTTGGTGATATTCTTGAGCGTCCGTTCTGATTTATCGCCATTTAGCTGGATGCTAAAACCTCTCTGCTTTGTTTAGCTTTTCGGTTAATATATGAATGGTTTATATGTGTTCCATCTCTTTTTTTTTTTTCTTCCTGGGGAGAAATATTGACTTTTCCCCCAGCTGAAGGTACCTATACAAGGCAAACATTGGCTGGGTGTTAGTTTTGGAGTGTAGACTCAGTGCTGCTTACAAACAAGGCCGTTTAGCAAGGCGGGAAGGCTAACATGGCCAATGGGGGCTACTCTGTAAACAAGGCCAGCCCCCAGGCTGAACAATCCTAGTGTGCTCCATACCAGCCACGTGCACATTCCACCTTGATGGAAAAAAAGACACACTGAGAGCTAATCTTACCATCTGAATGAGGCCCGTTTTGCAGGGGAATTCTTAATTTACTTGTCAAGTAAGTTCTGTATGAAAGTCATCCTCTTTGGTACGGTTTGCATCTAACAGTTTTGTGCTGTGGGGAGTCAAATAGCTGGAGTGTAAACCCCAGAGAAAGACTAATTGGTTGTCGATTCCCAATTTTAAATAAAATTTGGTAAAAGCTTAAGCGAACTTGGGTATGGAGCAACCAGATACCCAGAGAGGGTGCAATCTAGCACCTAAAAAAACATTGTGAGCCTATTCTGACTGTCCACAGCTGGGAACGTCCTCTTATTTTGAACATGCAAATAAACTGTTTAAATGAAGCATTGGTGCTTTGAATATTGGAGCCCCTGTTTTCTGTTCTGAGAATTCCTAAATGAATTGAAAGTGAATTTCTCTATATCCATCTCTCTTTCTAAGGGTCCTGCTGGTCGGGCTGGTCTCCCTGGAGCTGATGGGCTACCTGGCCCACCGGGTACCATGCTAATGCTGCCGGTATGTTTGCTATGCACTGGCTCGGTATCGATTCAGAGCACCTTTTTACTGATGTACTGTATTTTAACGTGGCCTCCTTACAAAGAGAGTGTCTCGGAACATTGCGAGTGAATGGTGTTAAGTCTGATTGCATGTTTATTACAGTGGAATGACTCAAAACCCCTTTCCAGTTAAGTAGTTAGCAGTGATGATGCCTCGTTACATGTGCAGTTTGTACTCCCCGCTGTCTGCCGGCTTCTCCAGGTCAGACTTTCCGCTCTCTGTGAGAATCCAGTATTAGGATTTGTTTAAAAAAAAAAATCAAAAAAATGAAAGAGCGGGCTCAAAGTGATGGAAAACAGGTGGGGCTTCCCAGATGTGCTGGAATTTGGGGAATGCTCTGAAAACAAAGGCTAGCTTCAGGAGTGTCGCGATGCAGTTTAGCGGAGGAGGCCTGGGTGGGTTCGGGGGGTGGGGGGGTGGGGGGTTGCTGAGCAGGAAGTCAGGCATCTCTTCTGTGGCCTGGCAGTTCCGCTTCGGGGGAGACGCCTCGAAAGGTCCCGTGGTATCCGCCCAGGAGGCCCAGGCCCAAGCCATCCTTTCCCAGGCCAGAGTAAGTGCCCGTCCACCGGGGGGAGGCAGGTATGAAAAGGCAGCTTTCGCACGGCTCTAAATCACAGGCCTTTACAGCCTCCGGTAGATCATTCAGTGTCCGACACAGAAAGCTAGCCGCTGAACACGCACGCACGCAGTCACGGGAGATTGCTGACACTTATCCTAAGCGGTGCTCAGCTCCCCAGTGTGTGAATAATCGCCAATATCTTTTTGTAAGGATTTTAATTTTGGGGGCAAAGTAGAAAAATGAAAAGAGCACTGCATGCCAGACATCCCTTGACGTTTTGTCTGAGTGTGTGTCGCCACGCTTCATTGCTGGAGTGAGCTTTGATTGGCACATGGGAGCAGCCCAGTCTGGATCCTGCCAGTCCGTGCCCAGTACCCTCTCTGTTTACTTACAGTCCTCTCTCCTCTCCCACCCACCCCAGCTTGCCATGCGAGGCCCACCAGGCCCGATGGGTCTCACAGGAAGGTCCGGGCCCGTGGTGAGTTACCCGTTCCCACCACACACACATTCACAGCACAGCAGACTGATGAGAAAGCCAGGTTTTCTCCCAGAGTCTCCATGTACCTCCGCACGTCACAGATCATCAGGCAGGAGATGGAGCCCAGTATGCAGGAAGAAGCATCGATAGCCGCAAATGTCATTTTCATATGTCAATTATTTACGACGGAGGAAATTTTCCCATCCATGCAGGTCCATGGCTATTGCTCTACTGCTGATTTTCTTCTTGATCGTCTGTATTTAAGCTCTTTCTGGGTCTCCATCTCATTCCACATTGCATTACCATCCTACAGCTTTCCTACCCCAATACCCCACTTAACAACAATGCTATAATCTCGTTGTAACTGAAAACAACAATCATTCGCTTTTAGCAGTATGCTTTCTCTCTACCATTTCCCTTTAGGCCAAGCACTAGAAACCGGCAGCAATTACTACTGATGGTTAAAACAGTTTGAGTTTTTATGACTAAAAGGGTTAAAGAACCATTTTAATATGTGTAATCCAAGACTGCTTTCCATTATGTATTGGGTGATATTAATTCAGTTTTATTATCTTTTTTATAAAAACAAGGTTCTGTTTTTGATGTTACCAGATGTACATAAAATCATCTGGATAACCAGTTAGCATGAGATATTTGGAACTGGCCAGTACCACGATACATCCCTTATTCAGCTGCTCGTTTATTGCGTAAATTTTCTATTTGGCCTCGCAGTTTTTGATTAAATAACTTGCAGTGAACGTCTTCTACAAATGAAAGAACAAACAAATAGCTTCTATAACACCCATGCATAATAACACATAATTAGCCAAACAGTAATTAGCATTTATATCGAGAATAGAAAATGATTGCAGCCTTCTGCAATAAGTGATAGCTGGAGAGATTGTGCCAGAAATGTCTATGGCCATCAATTAATGGGATTAGTAAATGATCATCAGCCAGACGAAATCGCGGGCGAGCCCTGCTTAACATCGCCACCTGCTGTCTGTGTGCATCACTGCACCACTCATATGACATGTGCTGACATTGGAACTAATGGCAGGAATGGTTTTCGCAATGGAGCGTAAAGTTCTGAGGATGTGTGGGGGCCCCCGCTGTACTGTATGCCTGGTAGAAAGCTGGAATATTCCATATTTAAATATTCCAGCCATACCTCTAAGAAGAGCTGGGGCAGGGTCCCTGGGGGGCTTCTGTTACCATAAACTTCACCCGACTGCTGATAATTGGCCTTTACCTCCCGCCATAGGGTGGACCTGGATCTCCTGGCCTCAAAGGGGACAGTGGTGATTCTGGACCGGTGGTAAGTCTCAGGCACCCAGAGATCACCATTTCCACATAATAAAGGTGCCTTTAATCGATCCCTACTCTACATGTACTTCACATACTACATACTGTGACTATTCTGGAAGCATTGCCTGTATTTCCCATCACTGACCAATCACATGATGTTATACGCATGACATCATTTAGGGTCCAAGGGGAATCCAAGGTCCATCAGGACTATCTGGAAAGTCTGGAAAGAGGGTATGTTGATTGTGCTGTTATTAGTCATTTTGGCCTTGTTTTTCAGCAATTCCCAGCTGTTGCTGATGGAGTGAGTTGGTTTCTAAATAAAAAGAATCCTTCCTGTGTAATGCTTTGTAACTCACGCCCGCGAGGGATGCTAACTCAGAGCTTGAGACGGCCTCTCTGCTTCTGCTGTGACGTCAGCCGATTTGGTCCGACACTGCAGCCGACTCCATGTCACTGTAAATGTCTGATACGTGTGTTGGCGAAACTCCACTATTCAAATGCATTCTTCGTGTTTTATCAGCGACAAGAACAGAATTTTGCCGTCTGCACTTTGTTGACTTGAGTGGTGAATGTTTTTTTTAAAGACTGGTTTAACTTTAACTGTAAATCGGACACAGCTCATTTGCTCAAAAAAATCATCACGCCTCGATTCGCGTCTGAAGTTCATACTTTCACCAAAAGGGTCGGTCCGGAGCAGATGGGGCCAGAGGTATGCCAGGAGAATCAGGAGGCAAGGTAGGTCCTCCTTCAGATGATGGTTTCCTGGATCCTTTTAAGAACCTCATTTTCTGTGACCTCCTGCATGATCATCAGAATTACACAAAAGTATAGGTAGATAATGGCAACACAGTCGATAGTATTGCTGGTTAATAATTAGGACTTCAGTGGTGTTGGTGCTCAGTACCATATCATCAATCATCCCTACTTTAGAAGCTGAGCTATTTGTGGAAACGGACATGTGATGGGCTTATTTATTCGAATGCTATCATTTCTCCACACCTCACAGGGAGACAGAGGGTTTGATGGACTTCCGGGCCTGCCTGGAGAGAAGGGACACAGGGTGAGTGAAGGATTTTGTTCATCAGAAATGCACGGGGCAGTAGGTCGGCACTGCCGATCAGCACAGACACTCTGAAGGCCGTGAGGTAGGAGTCCTGGGCTTTGGGGGTACAGAGAGCACCCTCAAGGTGAATCCAAGCAGATGATGGTCGCTGGGCCCCAGGACTTGACAGCCACTTCCGACGTCTGGTTTTCGAGTGCACCGACGCCTGTTTTCCCCCCAGATTTGATTTAAGGCAGCTTTTATTTGGTCTGAAAGTTCCCCTCACCAGACTCCGCCTATCTTCGGTTCCCGTAAATTAGAAGAGACAATTTAATAGGGCAAATGTGCGGTAAGAAAGGCGGTGAGCTTTACTTTGCCCTCCCTAGGAAAGCGGTTAGCTTCCAATGAGAAGAGTTACACAATGCTCAGTTCAGTGAGAAATACGTCATTCGTTTATTGGGGTACTACTGTGTCTCTTAGGGAATTTGAAATAAATGGCAAAATAAAACACATGAGGTTTTGCTTGTGGCCCTTGGTGGGATTAGGACTAAAAAAGTAATGATGGATCAATGAGGTCGAGTTTTCTGGTGCTTATTTAATAGGATGCTGGAATTGAGAGTGGATGTGATGTCTCCAATAGGAACTCAGGACAAATTTTAAGGGTTTTGAAGGTAAACAATGGAACATCTGTGACACAATTCAAAGTGGGGGTATTTTCTGCATTATGCATTGATATGTTTTGGGCCTGTTGTCCGCAACCGCAGTCCTGCGTTCTAACAGATCGGGTTCTTCCAAGAACCTTCGGCACTGAGTGGATGGCAGTTTCATTTGTGGATACAGAGAACTGGGCTAAACTTCAAAGCTGGGTGTTTATTGTCATCAGGCGGAGATTCTAAGCAGCAGCACAGAAATTAAAGTTATCTATCAAAAAGGAGCAGCTTGGAATGAGTGTTTATTTGCTCACGGATTTGCGCTGATGGATCCCATTCAGCACAGTCCGCAAAAACCGTTACATCATCTTGAGCTCTGACTGTTCTCATCTCATTATCCATTGTAACAGTGTTAGAGTTTTTTAGATCAGACATAAATCACATAGTCGTATCTTGGAACTGCGTGTACACGATCGCAAATCCTCTTTCCGAAAAGAAAAGGCCAATCGAAAGTCTAGTTTTCTTCTTAGTGATACAGAGCAATCAGATGATGTTATCTGGACTTTGGTGCAATGAGGCCTGCTCATTAGTGTTGAGGATACTGGCCACACTCAGGTCCGGAATGGCTTTGTTTATGCCTGCGGAGGATGTCATCTGGCTCAGTAGCGCCACCTAGCTGGCTGGGAGGGGGGTCTCCTGTAGAATTTGTGCTGCAAGGCACCATCCTGGACTGTATGATTTCCTGCTGTAGCCACTGGCCTTATAATTGGTAGCGTAGTTGCCACCAGTTTCCCTTTGAAATGGCCTGGAGGGAAGAGGACCCAGTCGGAGTGTTGCTGTGGCGAAGGGGGGAGGAGGGCCTCTGATCATAGGAAAGATATTTCCAGCCACTGCTTTGGGTTCCTAATCCTGGGTAATTGCATGGCACAGCTCAACAGCTCTGCCCAAGGAGACTTTCAAGAGGAGGGATTTAAAATAGAGGTTATGATCTTAAATGACACCGTAGCCTTAATCTGGTAGAAATGGTAATCATGCCTTTCTCTCTCTCTCTCTCTCTCTCCTTCTCTTGTCTCGGGCCTGACAGGGTGAGACAGGTCCTCCAGGACCCCCTGGATCTCCTGGAGACGACGGACAAAGAGTGGGTGTAGATCCCGTCTCAGACGGCCCGTCTGTGATAATCAGAGCCGTGTGTTTTGGGGCTGATGTTGTTCTTTGCATTTGCAGGGGGAGGATGGAGAGATTGGACCCCGGGGTCTTTCAGGAGACAGTGTAAGCACTTCCTTAGCCACATTAACAGGTCATACTTACCTACAGTATGTGGCCTGACACAACTCGCTTCAAGACAACCATAGTCTCACTTACTTCTAGACAAACAAGATGCATTGCCGTTCATTCATTCTCTTACATATCATCGTGTGTACAGTATAAATTTTTCTTTAGCAAAGAAAAAAAACCAATAAGGAAAATCAATCAATAATTCTTTTGAGATTCAAAATAGGCAACTGTGCTGCCAGACTGGTGAGATAAATGTTCAGCTTTGTGATGAACAAAACACAGATTTGAAGCAAATGTTTTAAATGCATTTGAGGTACTTCAAAAGTAATTGTGAAACTTAACCGTCCCAGAGAAACCGCTTTATTGCCACCAGAGGGCGCATTTGTTCTGTAGGCACCAACAGCGTTCCTCTGAGCCTTTGTTGCAGGCTGCAAAATTCATTCATGCCTTTCCCCTGTTTCTGAAGAATGATTTTATAATGTGAGCTTTTTGTTTCTTTGCCAGGGTCCAAGAGGACTGCTCGGTCCCAGAGGCTCAGCTGGTCCACCCGGACAGCCTGTATGAATTTTTAAGTATCTCTCATTACAATATTATTTTTCCCGATTGGAGACACGATACATGGTCGTGTATTCTGTCTCTTTCCTTAGGGTATTGGTGGTGTGGACGGTCCCGCTGGTCCAAAGGGAAACATGGTATGAATGCAAATCATTCTGGTATAAGTACACATGTAAAGATGTGATCGCACATAATCACTCCCTCAGAAGATGGTGCCCTAGGCGGCATTGTGGGCAGGTCACTGGTTTTGATCATTTCTGATGTCACATATTCCATAAACCCCTTCAAGGTAGCGCCTCAGTCTTGAGGGTGGGACACAGTTCCATGCATCTACCACTGGATAGAGATCCATAAAACAACAGGCCACGAGCGCTGTGGGTACGAGGTGCCATAATGGATTACGAGCTGGAATTGTGGCCAAATTGTTTCAGTTCCAGAACGCGGAATGTTCTGTGGAGGTTACATTATTAGAAAATAAACACCAGATGTGACCCTGCCTCTAAGATCCCAGTGGGTCCTCAGAATTTCCCTCACTGAACCAGAACTGCTGTAGTAATTAACCTGCTGTATAAGGGGACAATTTGCCAGTTGTGGAAGTGGCTTTAGATTAAAAAGGATCCTGTTTTGGTCAAAATGATCTGACAAACGGCAGCCGCTCCAAAGTGGAAAGTGCCGCTGAGGATTATGATCGGTTAGGAGATGTTTACCAACAGTAGATCTGAGGAACAGTATGAGGTGTGAAGGTCTGATCTTTTTTTAAGGGTCCTCAAGGGGAACCTGGGCCACCTGGTCAGCAAGGAATCCCCGGAGCTCAGGTGAGAGTCGCGAGTGTGGAATGTTGGTTCCCTGCTGAGTGTTTAGATGATGGTCTGCGGGTTTGCTCCCAGTCTGCCTCCAGGCCTCCTGCGTGCTAAATTAGAGCACACAAAATTTCTTGGAGTGGATGGAGCTCCTGTCACTGAAAAAGTTGGGGGGAGGGGGGTAGCCCAGCTGAAAGCATGTTATTCATGCATCTGAAATTCCAGTACCGAAGGCCGCCCTTAGAGGGTTGGGAGGAGGATCGGGTTACCCAGGCATGCCCGCCTGGCTGCCGCGATGAAACGGGACGGACACCAAGCACAATCGCCACTTTGTGAAGAACCCCCCCCCCCCCATCCCCTAGGTCCCTAGTAGGTCGCAAGCCCCCAGCTTGATTCACTCCAGTCCCAAGTTCATGTGTCGGTGTGCAAAGCCTTGACTCCTCTCCATTCTCCCTGTCTCTGTAGGGTCTTCCTGGTCCGCAAGGCCCCATCGGCCCCCCGGGTGAGAAAGTGAGTACGTTCCCTCCAACCGGAGTTGCTCCCCTTCGACTTCTCACCATCAGTAGGCTGATGATTTTAACTACTTGTTGTTTTTTAAGTTCCTGGCCACAGATTAGGGTCGAATATCAGCGTAAACGCACGCATCCATGTACGCGGGCTCATGCACGCATATGCATGCTAAAAGCTAAGCTAATAAAGATGACAGCGCACATGTGTTTTAAAGCTTAGTCTGCCGTTCTTAGACAGCTTAAGTGGTCAGGGGTGATGTATCGCCAACAGCATCGGTTTGACATGGACATGGGTTATCAACCCTCCTCGTAACTTAAATCTAGCCTCAGATCTTTGTTATTCTACGGCATCGCTCTCCGCTCTGCTGAAGCGTTAAAGATTTACTTGTCCTCGGGGGTGAACACACGAGAAGCGTTGCGCTCTGACCTTTGACCCCGCGATGTTTCCTTTTCCTGTGTCCAGGGCCCCCAGGGCAAGCAGGGCCTGGCTGGCCTGGGGGGAGCCGACGGTCCCCCTGTAAGTCTGACCTCGCTAAGTGGGCGAACGCCTTAAACACTGCATTCGATAGGCACTGAAGCACAAAGTCCAGCTCAGCAAAAGCAGCCGCTCTCAAAGGCAGCTGGAGAGCTGCTATGAAGAAAATGCAGCTTAATGTGGAGCCAAAGTGGGCAGCTTGTGACAGTTTCGCTCATTGTGGCTCCTTGATGCAAAAAGATCCATCTTTGTCATGTTCACATTCCCTGAACAACAATACCATCACAATATCAATCTTGCTTCTCAAGCTGCTTCTATTTTTGAACTATGATTTGCCCAGAAAATTATTTCTAATGGAGCGGACAGGTTTTCCTTCTTGTGCTTTTGTAGCGCTGCAAAAAATAGCACATGGTTAAAGCGTATAAATCGGGAATATCTTGCTGCTTTGTGGGATATTAGCGGCCTTCCCATTGACGGCCTCCAAATGCACGCTTTCAGCTCTCTTCTGAATAAATCATTGTGTTCGTAGGGACACCCAGGGAAAGAAGGACCACCGGGCGAGAAGGGGTCTGTGGTGAGTGAATTCTGTGTAACTTCTGGCAGCGGGACGTCCCAAACGGAACTAACTGTGGCTAATGCCGGAGGCCCTTAGCGGCTAAAGGCAGATGTTAGTGCTCTCGGTGTCAGCTGGTGGGTGCATTATCACAACCACCATGTCAGAGGCCTGGGAAGTTACACAAGGAAGGCCTTTCCCAATGGGACAAGTGGGATGGACTCAATCCATTGTGGGAGAAAAGCGATTGGTCCTGTTTAATCAGACATTTTTAGAGAACCAATGGGATTGAGCCAGGAGAAAGTAACATTTTTGCTACACCATCCTGATCACTCTGTGGTTTTTATTTTAAGGGACATGGTGGTCCTCAGGGCCCCATTGGCTACCCAGGCCCCCGTGGAGTGAAGGTATGTCATCTGCGACTTTTCCATCCTCACGACTTCGGTCTGTCTTCAGCCGTGACGACCCTGCATCTTTTCTCTGCGATAGGGTGCCGACGGCATCCGCGGACTGAAGGGCCACAAGGGCGAGAAGGTAACTGTCCTCGTTTTAGCATAGCGCTGACTCTCAGTCGCCATCCCATAGCCTCAGAAGAGATGCGAGGAGAATTGTCTGTGTGGCAGTCGGTGTCACATCCCGAAGGGTCTCACAGCATCAGCCACTCTTGCTTACGGTGACGGATCGCTGCCCCTGCCATTCTTTGGGGGACCGGCAGTATCGTTTTTTTCCACTCTGCTCCCAAATGTGCCCCATTGGCCTTTTTCCCCATGAGCGTGAAGCTCGTGTAATCGAATTTTCCAGGCGGGCTGGAAGGAGAGGGCCCTGGCTAGATGGCTTTGGGGATCGACATTGCCGTTACGTTATCGGTTAGAGCCAAAGCACCTGACTCCCATGAGCCTCTGCTCTTTGGCCCCTTTCGCTGTCCTTTCCCTGTGGCCTATGGCCCGATTTGGTTGTATTTACACACGGTACCCTCCAGGTTTTGAAACGGTGCCTTTCGGAGCAGGAATGAAAACGAGCCCGACATCCTTCCCTTCGACTCATACATTCACCAATGGGGAAGATGCCGACCCCAAGTGTCGTTGTGAGTGGAAAGCGAGGAATTCAGGCCCGCCTGCAGACTGGGTGCGGTCCCGTTACATTTAGGAAAGTGGGTTGCCAAGCAGAAAGACAGCATGTTTCAAAGTGATAAAGGAGCCATTTAAGTATGAATAGGTGGGCTGGACTCTTAGGTCTGGACGCTTAGAGTTGTTTCTTGCCAGAGCTGTCTGCCAATCCAAATGTCTGTTACAAAAGAAAAAACTTCCTTGTAGCTATGTGTATTTAAAATCTACATTCTTTACAATGAGCCACCCTTCTGTAGTCCAGTCAGATCTTTATTATTATAGTTCAGTTATTTTTAGTTGTGAAAATACATTTTGTGAGTATACATTTATTGCACTATTACACTATGCTGTATTTGTCTGAGGGCCCATTTGGTTATAATTACGTAAAAGTCATGTCAGCCATAAGTTGCAGTGCATAATTGATATAGATAATGTTTTTTGGCACAAACGTGTTGCGCTTTGATTATTTTTTTTTATTTTTCTCGGATCATGCATTTTAAAAAAACAGTATGAAATCACTCCATGTTTACATGCATATTTATATGCATTGATCACCGCTTTCCAAACGCGATTTATCTCGGCTCGCTGTGCTTCGCTCCAGGCGTCTTCACCCAGAGCTAGCGGTGTTTACGCACAGTGCCTTACTGCAAGGCGGTGATGAGTCACAGAAGTTAAGGGAAACCCGCTGTAGTCAGCGATCGGGGAGGGCATGTGTGTCGGCGGTGGGGTGAATCCTGTCTGCGCTGAAGCTAAAGTTTAATTAGCCCAGACTACCTTAAATCCAACAAGTTATCAGGCTAAGCAAGAAAATATTCATGCAACACCCCCCCCACCGGCCAGAGAGATCTTTCATTAATGCTGAAACATTTAAATTGAGATTAATGACTGTCGCTGGAGTCTCTACTTCACTTCCAAAGTCACTATCATGACATAAAACCATACATTTATATATAAGTAACTCAGCGTGTGTATGTTTTGCATGAATAATTCTCTTAATTACTCAATTATTCTAACCAATTTGACTTTGCATTTTTTAAATTCATATTTCAGAAAACTTTGGAACTCTGACCCTAGTATTTTTAAAACTTAGTTGGTTATATAGAATAATTTATGCCTAATTTGCTCTTAATTGGATTGCTTAAGAAACTATATTTATAAAATTCAGCTTGTTTGTGATCTCCTGGTACTGAGAATGTGTGCCCTGTTTTACGGAATAAAATAATAATATAGACTTTTGGAAATGTAGCTGTATATGCCGTTAGTAAGTTCTGTATGGTTCTGTATGTGTAGGGCAGAGAGTGTGGATAAACGGATGTGCATAATTCAGGGTAACATCATGACAAAGTACTTTATGTAAACCTCGTCCTGAGAATGTGCAGGTGACTTTGTCTGATGCCTTGCCTCACTCCCCTATTGGGTGTAATCTGCGTCTTCACCAGCAGGTGACAGTGTTACTTCCTTGCTGGATTCTGAATGGCGTACCCTCTTTTCAAAGCATTTTTCATCTATATATCTTCTTTGCCCTTTAAGTCCATCTCAGAATCATTAAAGGGTTTTTTCCATTGTTTTATCCATCTTCACTGAGAAATTCAAATCTTTCTTAAACACTTGAAACGCTTTTTGTTGGTTGTTGTTGATACCATCCAGAGGTCAGTATTGAGTCAAAAAACGGAGAGAGCAACATTAATATTCACTCTGCAATCTGGAATGCCAGTCATTTTACAGCAGAGTAGGATTGCATGTTTTAATTTTTATTGTTTCCTGAATATAATACACACTATTTAGCTACCACTCAGTTTTCTCTAAGATAGATTTATAGCTAATAATGTACAGTGTTGCGCTTTGCATTTGCTATTAAGTGCTATGATGTTTTGTTGGTTGAAAACTGTCCTGCTTGATCAGCGTCTGCTTTTTGGTTTTAGGGAGAGGATGGCTTCCCTGGTTTCAAGGGCGACATGGGCCTGAAGGGCGAACGGGTAAATCCCTAAACATCAAAAAACACAGCGGCTCGGCCGCCTGCACAGTATGCATCAACTGAGCATCGTTACAGTAATATAACCACGTTTCATTTTGAAGTGAGGTTATAGCTGCTGGGGAGCTCCGCAGAAACAAAGTAATATTGTAATCAATATTTTCGATGCGTTGATATGCATTCAAGAAAATTATATTCCATACGCCACGGGTAAAAAAAAAATAAAAATCTGTTTCACAATCTCACTTGCTTAGGAACAATTTGTGATGTATATTGAATAAACTAAATGAAAACCCCAAACACAAAATAAGGGTTGTGCTTGGTTTAGTGGTGTCTGCTATGGTATGTGTGAAATTATCACATTGTTATATATTGATGCACAACTGACAGCCTTCAGGTAAATTTCTCAGTGGGGCACTGTGTGTTAAGACCTTGTCATGTTTTTGTGCAGGGTGAGAATGGTGTGTTGGGACCCCGAGGCGAAGATGGTCCAGAGGGGCCCAAAGGTCGTTCAGGCCCTACTGGGGACATTGGACAAGTGGGTTTGGCTGGCGAGAAGGTGCGTTCTGGACCCACTATCAATTTATCAGATCTTGAATGTGGTGCCTCTCTGTTTTCACGCACAAGAGCTATAGGGTGTCTTACCACTGTTTCCTGTAGCATTCATTTGGCCTGGACAGAAGGATGTTAGCAGATGTGTTATTGAGCAGTTTTTGTTAGATTACAAAGCATAGCAGCTGTTGCCTTGGCTAATGACTATACTTAAAAGACAACCATTAAAATTATTTTTTAAAATTTGAAATATTATTTAGAAGATATTATTGAAAAATGTATATTTTTCAGGGAAAACTGGGAGTTCCAGGATTGCCCGGATACCCAGGAAGACAAGGGCCAAAGGTATGTGCATGCAATTAGCCAGTGCATAAATTAATTATCTTTTAGCATAGATAAATTCATTTATGTGTTCCAGAAATGAGCCGTAAATGGGTAAATTGATGCGTGCATAATTAATTTAAGACTAACAACAAATTTTACAATAAGTTCATCTTAGCAACAGAATAATTTGTCAAGGTTGTTGTTATCAATAACTGCAATTTGGAGTCTTGTAGAGGTTGCTTAGTTTTCACAGTTGTGATAGTGCCGCTCAGAGATGGCCTGCTGGTGCTTTCATAGTGAACCACCAAATTTCACATTACTGGTAGAACAATAGACAGTTACTATCAGTTTGCTAAATGGAGAAATCAGTCCTTATGGGTCCCCCTTCAATATGCTCTGTCCAATCTGACGGGTGGTTTTAAGGGCAGTGGCCCTAATGTGGCCTTAAAAGGCTTTGGTTCTCTGTAAGAGCCACAGGCCACGAGATTGCTGCGGAATGTCAGCCAAAACCACTAGTGCATTTTTATGGAACAGATTAGGCCCGTAACTGAATGCTTCGGTTCAAGCTAGGTTTGTAGACTGAGTTCTGGTTACCGGGATATTCAATTAAGGTCCTCAGAAGCCATCAGTTGGCATGTTTTGCAGCCTCTCGCAACACCAACAAGAGTTTAGGCCAAGTTCTCGATCAGAACTATTAGAGAGATCAGACTGAGCCTGTCGCAGTGGACTGGAGCAAAAATCTTCATGCATTAGCATAAAATGTACATGTTTAATGTGCTTCATTGGTTGAATTAATCTTGTATGTTTAGTTTAGAGCATGCTAGCAGAAAATGCCATGGAAATGCCAAGAAGGATATATTTACATGGAAGTCTCTCAGCTGGTAGATGTAATTCTTCAAGATTATAGCCTTTATTGACTGTGCATTGGCTGTTTTTATTGACGCTTAGCCTACTTCAGCCCGTAGGGCATCCTCCTCTCCACTAGAGGGTGCTATTCCTTGTTCTGGTTTCTGCAAGTTTCTAGGCACTAACAACCAGCGAGCGTATAGTGTATTGTGATCAGTCTTGAAGTGGTCTTCATTGTTTCAGTGGTTCTTTATTGTGGGAGTAGCTTACATATTTGGTATATCGACCCTTAACCTGGATGTTCGCTTGTCCCTTTGTTGCGTTCACACCTGTTTGGCGCAGCCACACCATTATAGGTCTCCTGGCTGTGTCCTGTGTCCATTTGACTTTATATCTATTCCACGTCTTGTTTTTGGATTCAGCCGCCCCGCCCATGCACGAGTCGCCCTTCAGTTGCTTCTGGCTTGGCCCTGGCAGTAATGCAGTGCCTGAGGCTCAATCAAGGGCATTTGTTTCTTGCCGTAACCGGGAATGCCATGCCTCTAGGGCATGACTAGTCAAGGCGGAGGACTGACCAATGCAGAATCCATGTAATAATCTAGCCTTACCAGCTCAGAAGGTAAAGACCAGTATCTCGGTCAAAGGCTGTATCTCTGGCGTGGAAAAACCCAATTCAAGGGGCATAACTGATTAATAAAGAATGGATGCATGCATGTAGGAGTATTGCAACTTAGTGTTCTCGTTCTATAGAGGAATGGTGGGTAGAGGGAAATTTGGTATCCTAGTTGACTGTTACCTAAGTATCCTCTAGGGCAGCATTTCCCAACCCAGTCCTCAGGGAACACCAGAAAGTCCACGTTTTTGCTCCCTCCCAGCTCCCAGCCAATCAGAGACACCGAGTACCTGGTACAGGTTTGCTGGGAGCTGAGAAGAAGCAAAACTGTGGACTGTCCGAGGTTCCCCCAGGACTGGGTTGGTAAACACTGCTCTAGTGGGCGTGATGGGCACCGGCGGCTTGGCCAACCTGCAGGTGACCCGAGTTAGTGCCAGGGTAAATTTCAAAGCAGCGTGTGCTTTACCCACAATGCTCCTGGGTGGGACCCTTGAAGCAGTATGCACAGCTGATTGTAATAGACAGCAGCTGGCAGTGCACGCTGTTGACAGTGATCGCTATAGACAGTGACTTAAAGTAAACAGAAGACAGGCCACTCGCATGCATGTGAAAACACTTAACTGATGACTTTAATGCTTTTCTCATGCAAGCCGGACTGAAAATATACCGGTAAGCTGTTTTTCGAAATTGTTGTAATTATGAATGAGCGACCTTAATTCGTACCATCGTCAGCCCATTGACCTTATAACAATAAGAGTGGCGTTTAAATTTGCCTTTAGAACTCTTTCAATACCTATAGTCTTTTTGTGTGAACAAATTTGCTGTGATGTGCTGCAGGGCCTGCAGGGGCCGTGCATTGTATAACTTTATTAATCTTGTAATGAATTCATAAGTGCCAATGTGTTTATTTGCAGACACGTGCGGGCGGAAGGGCAGGGGGGTAAGGGGGGCACAGAGGATGCCTGTGAGGTGCTGGGTGCCCCCCATACAAAATTAATTGAGCCCCCACCCCAGCCCCCCGGTCAGCATAATTTGGTGTCAGAAAGACAAACACAGAGATGTGCATGAATATTTATTAATTTCTTCCCACTTGATGCCTGCACAGATGCTTCACTCAATATCTGGATTTAGATGTTACAAAATTCACGTATTCAGACTGTAGAGGGTTCTGTTTTTTTTTCTTTTCATCCTTCGCCTCAATTCCATTAGACAATGAAAACAGAGCCCGGGGCGACTCTGACACTCTCCCCTTCCTCTGTCTACAGGGCTCGACCGGCTTCACAGGATTCCCAGGGGCCAACGGAGAGAAAGGGGGTCGGGTAAGGCGTGCCGAGCCGTGAAACAAAGCGCGCGGCCATCCCGCCGGCCGGAGCGTCACTGATGAGCTTTGAAGTCGGCCGAGGTCCAGATGCCACCGTGATTGTACCTACAATGAGTTCCTTCCTCTGTCCTCTTTTTAAGCAATTTAAATTCAATCAGTGACAATCACTTTGGAAGGAAACATCTGAAGGGATCTCAATGCTGATTAAGAGCTCAGAATACTAATGTCTCCTTTGAATATTGTCCCAGCCTTTCTTGGTCCAAAGAGATTTCGCTCTCATTTTGACACTGATATTAATTGTATGCCAAATGAAGGTCAGTTTATTCCAGTAAAACCTCCGCGAGTTTTTTTTTTTTTTTTTTTTTAAGCTAAAGCGACACACCCTGGATCTTCACTGTGTCCCGAGCGTGACTCGATTTGCACAGACTTTGCGGTAAACACCTGAACTGCTCGCTTTGTGTTTGAGTCTGTTTAGTCCACAACGTTCTCGATCTTGACGTGCCTCTTTTTTTTCCTCCAGTCTTTTTTTAGCTCAGTTTACTGAAAGCTTGAAAAGATATTGGCTCTTAGGAAAAAAAAAAAAAAAGATGCTGGACATTAATGTTCCCACTAATAGGCACAGGCACTTTGGGCTATTCATGCTGGAAATGTCAAGGACAAGCATTCTCTGCCATGCACCAAGTGGTCTTTGCTTTAAATATCACGACTGTAAACTGTTAGAGTGACGCGGGCTGATCCGATGGAACGGTGTAAAATGTCAGCCCATGCACCGTCCAGCACCTTGGTCTCAGATGTTGTAAACACGGGTCAAAGGGGAGTCTGGGGCCCATTACCCACCGAGAAGGCCTTTCATGTGGCTGGTTGCTCTGATCGGCTCTGTGTGGAAGGCTCACAATGTGCCAGACAATATGATACTTCAGTTAAAATAACCCTTGACACCGCATTCATAGACAGAGGACTTTTATAGCGCGCCTGTAAAAGTTGTTGCTGCCTTCCGGGGATTTAAGATGTAAATGTTGGGAGAATATTTTCCAAGTTCTGTTGAGCAAGAGTACATTCCAAACAAATGTCTAATCTATAGAATGTCTGACATAAATTGCTGGTTTCTATTATTTATTTATCTCTTCTTTTTTGAGTTGACTCTCATGTAAGAGCTGTGATTCCTATTATTGACTCTATTTTCTTTTTCAGGGTACAGCTGGGAAATCTGGGCCAAGAGGGCAGAGAGGCCCAACGGTAATAATTTAATTAACTATTCTGGCAGGATTTTTTTTAGGCCATATTGATCCCTTTATCCACGTGACCTGTCTAGACGGAGCTCTTTGTTTTGTTTATGCTAGGGGCCTCGCGGGGCCCGTGGCGCTAGGGGCCCAACTGGAAAACCAGGCCTCAAGGTATGATCCCATCTTCTAGGGGAACCTCCATGGGGTTTTGTTTGGGAGTTCATGATCTGAAACCCCCTCTTTCCCCACCCCTTCTCTCTGCGTAGGGAACTTCAGGGAACGACGGCCCTCCTGGGGGCCCTGGTGAAAGGGTAAGTGCCCCCTGAGCTTGTTTGTAGAGGGGGGAGAGGCTGGTCAAGGAGGGGGCATTGTTATTGTCATGGAAGGGGGTGTGAAGAAAGATCAGGCCTCAAAAAAAATTAAATCCAGTTGTTTTTCCACTCGAGCTTCACAATCGTCTGATGCAGTCGCGGGATCACATCTAACAAATCTCCGGATGTCTCACGAGGACAGAAAAGCCTCTTGTTTACTTCTGGAAACTATTAGTTCAGATTTGATATCTGGGAGTCTGATGAAAGGGGCAGAGAGGAACAATATAGGCTTTGTGGTGCTTTTATGATTAAAAAAAACACAATCTGAACTTTTTTGTATATAACTTTTTCATTCTTGTTCTGCACATATTTATGGTCAGATTTAAGTTTTAGACACTGGTATGGTTTCCTGTGAATTCCAGATCCACGTTCCATGATGATTTTTTTTTTTTCCATTACCTACTGTTGCAAACATTTGAACCCTATTCAAACCTCTGGGCTTTATTTTATTGAACCACTAAAACTTTTGCCCTTGCCAATATAAGAAAAGAAGTTAAATGGGTCATAAGCATTCCATTAGTCAAAATTTGTGGCAAATGCCATTGCTGTGGTTGATTGAACCAGGGAGTTTGCAAATTTAGTGTTATACAAATAAATAAAACATATTTAAAAAGGTGGTTTTATTGTATTTAATGAAGACGAGTATCATTTTAATTGACACAAAAACACTGTTCTGCAGAACAATTAAAGTTGTAGTTAAATTGTCACCATGTTTTCCACTGTTGGTTCGACAAACCAAACAAGATGTCATGAATGAAATAATGCATGGATGAAAGGTCTACCAGCTAATGGGAAACACCATCAAAGCTTGCTGTCAGAAAACAACCTTATTCAATTAAGTAAGCAGGGCCCTATAACAGGGTATCACTGGGCTCAGTTAATAGGACCAGAACCAACGACTGTGATGTCACAATGGATGTGGGTGGGCACATCTCTGTGATAGCCATCAGTAAGGCCCTTTCGATGTTTTGACCGGCTGCTTGTATTTGAGGGCTGCATGCCAAGCGTGGTAACCATGTCATGGCGCTAATGAGAAAACGATTTTCTGATTGGACTGCAAGTCTTTTTGCTTTGCCCAGCCCATTGACAAGATTATCTTAGAGGCACTGTTAGGAAACCATTTACAGATGTTTTAATGCTATATTAAGTAATGCCAGTGCTGGAATAGACCTTCAGAATTATAAAATGCATGTTTTTGTGGGTTTTATGAATGACTGGTGTGTGAGTGAGCCCTGTGATGGGTTGGCTCGCCCACCCGGGGTTGTCCCCTGCTTTGCACCCATAGACTCATGATCCCACACAAACCTGAATAGGACAAGTGGGAATAGAAGATGGATGGATGTTTGTGTGGATGCATAAATATATACATCCCTTCACATCTTTGGACTTGACATTTGTGGTTCTGGTTGTTCACGAGGTTTGCTGAAAGATCGCAGAAACTCGCAGGCGACGAGTAATATTCCTGAAAATGATTTGGATCAGATAAAATCATATAATATATAAGTATCAGTGATACATATTATTTATTAGTATACTGTAGCATACTCTAGTCATTAATATTAAAAGTCCTGGTTTGGGTACACCGTCCATCGTTGTCTCGGCAACCAGCCTCACGCACGTGTTAGCGGCTTCTTTGGCCGTGGAATCCTGCATATTACCCAGTAACTTTTTCAACTTTTCAATGCTATTAATTTAGCATGTTTAATAATGCATCCAAAGTGTAGCACTTCCAGTGCAGAAGCCTACTGTCGTAGCTCTGTATATACATGGGCATTGTGTAGATGGTTTGTATATTAAATAATAAGGTTTAGATCGGAAATAACAGTGTAATTTGGCATGTGAAGTGTACAGTACTGTTTCTTTAGAACCTGGTAATAAATAGAATCTTCATGATATCTTTCAGGCTAGCAGACTACTATGGGTTAAGGTTAGGGACACCCAAGTGTTATTTTAGAGTTTTCATATTCCCAGGGATGTTACGCCCCTAACTCTTGCACATGTAAAGGGATTCGCTTTATACTTTTTTAAACTTGCCGATGTCATCTCCAAAGGGGGGTGACTGTTTTAAACGTAAACTGGGAACATAACATGAATTTCCTGTGAAAATGCATCTAGCTATGTGTTGGTTGGTGTGAATTTATTTGGGTAAAAAAATAAAGAAACACAAATAAATAATAATGGCAACCGAAAGAAGGAAGTTTCCCGAGTCTTCATCCGCCCGTTGTCCTGACACACCAGCTTTATTCTTCTGAGAGAAACCTTCCCAAAAGGCTTCTGAAGTGTTTGGAGCTCACCGTTTCCTACCCACGTCACGTCAGTAGAGTCAGGCTCATCTCAGACATCTCTTCAACTTCACAACAACATGACGGGTGAAGCCCTGCATGTTTTATTCAGCTGTGAGATTAGTGACCCCCCCCCCCCCCACACACACACACACACACATACCCCAAAGGCCTTTCTGCACCGAAAGGCCCCATTTCCAGGGCTCAACTTTCATGCCTGATTACTGGTCTCTGCATTCCAGGGGCCCCAAGGACCACAGGGACCCGTTGGATTCCCGGGGCCAAAAGGACCCCCAGTGAGTGTGCTCCACCTTTTGTTACATCAAACTCTGCCTATAAACAAACCGACATTTCATTACGCACCTTGTCCATGCAGATAAAGAGTATGTTAAGAGATCTATATCAAGGTAAAATGTTGCTGCTTGTTTGTTTGTGTAGATGTTGGGTAGCTTCAGAAGTATTTTGGAATGAATTTTCTGAATAAAATACTTGACAGCCATATCTAGGGTGACTGTGTGTAGTACAAAATGCTCAGATATCGAAAGGTGAAACTAGTCACGTGTTTTTTTTTTTATGTTCGCACTATATTGTAATATATCATCAACCCCTGAAGTGTAAAGATACCAACGAGTTATCAAGAAGCGTGTCTTTGTAATCACAGGGACCTCCTGGGAAGGATGGACTGCCCGGCCACCCAGGCCAGCGTGGAGAGACCGTAAGTTACCCAGACTGCAAGATTCTTTCCTCTAAGGGCTCTTTTGTAAGTTACTTTGCTCACTGTAGCTAAACTCCTTTCCGCCCCCAGATAAGGATATCTCCTACAGGTCAATTATAACACAATTTACCAAACTTAGTATGGAGACAAAACATTTGTTTGCGTAATCAAACATTTTAACAGCAGACCTTAATTAGCAAGCTGTTTGCTGTTGATGGATTTTCAGCATAGATTTCCGGTTAATTTTTCATGATATAAAGTTGGTTATATTGTAGCCATTTCATTAAATTAAATTGTTTACTTCTATTGTATACACGTATAAGTCATTCAGTCAATTCTCTTGGTAGGCTGTTATTGTCGATTTGGACACATTTAGAGAGGATAAGCATGCTATTATATTGCCATACTTTCTGTATAACTGGCAGATCGTTGCTCCCTGGTGGTTAATGATGCCTCATTAGCAGATTTTTAGTGTCTTAGGAACTAACGAGACTGCAGCACCATCCAGGGTGTTTCCTCGCCCGGCGCCCTGCACATTTTGGTATAGGCTATAGGCCCCAGGCTCGAGGAAACCCTGCAGAGCTCATGGAGAGAACTATGGACTGAACTGTATTAGTGGTCAAACAGCCGTGAGAGAATTTTGTGTCGGATAACTGCCATATTGACTTTTTTTAGGCATGAAAAATTAGCCTATTTCATCACAAAAGTTTCAGTATAGTAAGAAAGATTGCCCTGCAACAGCAATTGTCTCCCCACCACAACATCCCGCATAATAACTAGTCTTCGAGTACCTTTGTAGTCAGTGTACGATGATTTTTCCTAATCAATAGTGAGAACGCTTTGGACGTCTTATAATAACGGCTGAATCGACGCTTTGCGTAATGGACTTTATCAATTCTTTATGTGAAACTGCTACACAGAGGCCGACGACAGTCTGTCATCAATATAAAGAAGGCTTGATTGGTTTCTTGGCCACTGCTTTCTGGTGTAGTTTTCTCCTCCTTATAAATTCACATTTCTGTTCATTATTTATTTAAAATAGCCTGGAGTTTCCTGTACTTTCCTGTCGTATGGGAACCAAGCACTGTACTTTTGAAGCTAGTGTGCCGCGTAGGGAGCTTCAAACTGCTGTTTTAGCATTTGGTAACAAGCCGGCAACACACGGAAGTGTCCCTTCATTCTCTCTAGCACCAGGGCTCACCGGTTAACAGTTTCCTGTTAATGAGCAGCCCTTAATTTGACTTCCGGGTAACAAGGTAAAATTTAATGGCACTCATCAGCCGGGGTGAAAGAGGGCGGCTGCTTTGCATAACTGCTTCTGCGTGCAAAGTTCTCCCGTGAAGGTGCCCTAGGGCTTGAACTGAGATGAAGAAATGTGTCCTCAAAGACATCAAGATGAATACGCCCATCCACCTTCTGATCATTTATCCAGCAGAGGGACTCACGAAGGCCTGGAGCCTATTTTAGGCTGCATAGGGGATGTGCTTGGGGTCACTCTCTGGACGGCATTCAAACCAGAGCACATAAAACTGTTGCTAGTTTAGAGACACCAATTAGCTTAATGCATGTCATTAGACTTTGGGAGGAGAACCTGAAAACGACACACATACACTGAGAGGAATTGATCCCACAATGCTAGAGGTGTACAACAACAGAGCTAATGCACTGAGCCACCCTGAAAAAAAAATACACCATGGATAAAAGGGGATTTAAAACAAGGTTTTGCTCTACTGAAAAGGTACTGAAATGTAAGAGACCGGGAATTATTTAAAGCAGCAGACGTCATATTTAATTAAAATGAAGTTAATTGCAGTATTGCAGCATTAATTATACATAAAATAAACATATTTCAGTTGTGATGGGAAATCACATCACTTTAAAGTGTCCATTGGATGGTTGATGCTAATGGATAGGCAACATGCCTGTGTAAATAGTTGAATGATAGAGTTGTCATATAAAAATTGCTGTGTTCACTTTCCAGGGGTTTCAAGGGAAGACTGGTCCCCCAGGTCCTGGAGGGGTTGTGGGACCGCAGGTAGGTTAGAACTTGCTCCATAACATCACTTGGTGACAAAGACTCAGATCTGGGGTGTTTGTCTGTTAACTAAGCAGACTGGCGTGACTGAGAGCCCCATATCCCACACGCGTAAGAGCATATTCACGGGCTCCATTCTAACTCGTCTGTTACAGCTAAGTAAAAGCTTGATGTATTACAGTCTCCGACACTAATGGTTTCAATTTCCTACCTGACGGGCACAAAGCATTTATTTCCAGGAGACTTTCAGGGAAAATTCCAACTTCTGTTTAGCATTAAAACAACCTTAATATATATATGGTGTAAACCAACAAACCACATTTTGCAGTGCACTTCTATTCTAACCCCCTATCCTGGGTATGTCTGGGTGGTAAATACAAGTTTGGGTCAAATTCAGTTTCACCTCAGACCAGTTCTGCACTTGACCATAATGGAATTTCTGCCCAGTACCAGTTATTGACCTGCATTGATTTAACAGGGTCCTACGGGAGAGACCGGACCAATCGGGGAGAGGGGCCACCCTGGACCACCGGGCCCACCTGGAGAACAAGGTCTCCCAGGAGCCGCAGGGAAAGAGGGAGCCAAGGTAGGGCCATCTGGTCTGAGCACAGGGCGTCTTGACCATCCCACTGTCAGACTTAACCCCTATCCCGTGTTTGGGGTCAGTCTGACCCCAGAGCATCATTAAACGGTAGGCAAATTTCACATGGGG
>JAODKL010000044.1:5584679-5606818 GCA_026780765.1 Petrocephalus schoutedeni
TAACCCCTATCCCGTGTTTGGGGTCAGTCTGACCCCAGAGCATCATTAAACGGTAGACAAATTTCACATGGGGAAATGATCACGGGAAAAGGGTTAAAGGTGTACCCTTATGGAAAATCTGAACATCAACTGCCATTGTCTGCAGCCGAGGCCGGAAGCCCGGCCAGAAAAAAAAGTGAACCGCTAGCAAACAATGCGATGAGTTATGGCACGCGGAATACTCTATTTCCCAACATCGATTGGCATCAGAGTTAGATTTCCGAGAAATGGAAGGGATCCCTATAAGGGTGTTCGTATTAAATCCGGGTCAATTTTTTTTTCCCTGCCAGTTCTCCTACCTGTCTGCACACTTCCATTTCATCCCTCTTGGGCCTAAGGTGTTTTAATCAACTCTGGCACTAAAAAGCCAGCAAAATGCCGCTCCCCAGCCCACGTGGGTTGCGTGAGTACAGGAGCACGTCGGTGGCGTGCCGGCAGGAGACCCGATCCAATTTCTCGGTCTTCATCGGGCTAGCCATCCTTCAAAAGACACACCGCTCTTTTCCCTTGGACGGTGACAAGAAAAGGGCACTCATCTCTGTGGGATTGTTTAATATTAGTAGACTAACTGTGGTTGAAATGTACATTTTCTGCAGTCTGCACTTTCTTAAACAGTTCAGTCGCTTGCAGCAAGCCGCTTTGTCGATTCACAGAGATGCAGTATCGATCCGTGATCCACATTTGATAACGAGCCAAATGTGAAATATAAGATAAGAAAGGTGCAAAGCTTTAACTTCAGCGTAAATTTTGCTACTGAAATGTAACACTAAGATGGCTACGTTTTCCAAGATGGCTGACGCCCCTGCCCTGGTCCTCGTGCCTTGCGATGTGGCCTGTACATACAGCGATGGCCTATATTCCAGTCATGTTTTGTTTTACTTTCTTAGGGTGATCCTGGACCTCAAGGAGGCCCTGGGAAGGATGGCCCCGCTGGTCTGAGAGGATTTCCTGGAGAGCGAGGTCTCCCTGGAACACCAGTAAGTCACATTTTCGCTAAACAAGCTCAAAAAAAAGCAAGGCATGCTGTTTGTTTTTTTCCCATATTTTATTTCCCTACAGGTGAGGCGGAGCAAACGGAAAATCAAAATTATAACTTCAGTCCATGTTAAAAAAAGACTTGATTACTGTTTATGTCAAGGGTGAATGCATGCACAAATAATAATGTATTATAAAGTAATAATTTATTATTGTGTTTTTGTGTTTTGGTTATTTGGAAAATCACATTTGGCAAAAAAAATGAAATATTTAGATAAGCTGGAAAATGCGTTCAGCATTACTCAACATGAACTAGATTCCTGCAATGGCGAGTGCTGTTTCTGCGTTCGGACTTAGAGACAATAATGGTCTTTTTGTATTATTTTTTGTGCCAGGAGCATGACCAGCTATGGCTCGCAATGGAAAACAAATGTTTGTGCCTGAGTAATGAAAGCCAAGGTCAGAGTTGCTGTGCAGTCCTGATTATATTGTTGCGCTGTGATTTACTGCCACGCGCAGGCACAAAGCCTCATTACCCAGCACATCTTGTGTGGCTGGTCTTCGGGGGGCCGGTATCCTTTGTCCCATCCCCCCTGCCCCTAGTGATCTCCGCGTCCTTGTTAAAGAATCTCTGCAAGGGGACAAAATATGGGCCTGTAAACACACAAAACCGGGCAGCGACTAGGCTCGAGTGTAGCCAGGAGGTTCCAGGCAAAGACAGCAAGCCCGGGGTGGGAGGGCGGCGTAGGCTACTACGCTTTATTGCCGACTTATCAGCGCTGCAGAGCTGCGAGAGGCCTGCAAATGCGCCTGCCGCACCGATACCCCGGCCCCAGGCTTAGGTGCACTCCGCAAGCACGTTAAACTTGGGCGAGATTCCAGCGCAATTGCTTATGGGGGATGCCGCGGTGTGAGTGGCTGCATGGTGAGGGGTGTTGGTGGGGGGGGTGGCTTTGACCGGTAGCTGGCGTAACGGGATGGCGGCTGATGGGGAACTCGGGATCGTGCTGCGTCATTTAAACATGTCTCTACTCTCCTTTGCAGGGTCCAGGCGGCTTGAAGGGAGGGGAGGGGCCACCTGGTCCACCAGGCCCAGTCGTAAGTATACCGTTACCTTGGTTACCAGAAGCTAATTCACAACAACAAAAAAAAGTTAAATAAATAAAGAATGAATTGCCTATTTAAAGAAATAGGCAGTGGACACTAAACATATACAAAACGATTTGAGATGAGGCCCACACTGAAAGATGGCGGCGCCTTATGTTGGAGTCGTGCGATTGGCCAATGCTGGCCTGACGGTGAATAAGGACGGGCGGATCGCTCCAGAGCGCAGTAATGAAAGCCAGCACTAGAGGGGGGCTTGATCCCCTTTAAGAGTGTGCGAGGCGCCTTTCGACGTGCAATCCTCGATAAACACACACGACGGGATGTAATTACCGTCTCTGGACATCTCACCCTTCATAGATCCCAGGAGAGGTTTAAGGTGACAATAATGTCATTCTAAGAACGCCGGCTTTTCTGACTTATAATAGCACTCTTTACCGCATTCAGCCTCCCCAGAAGCCCAGATAAGCGTGGACACCCCATAATTGTGCTTTTTTTAATACTGACAATTTGACTCTATATCGGGAAAGGCTTTCCAACACGCCGTACCTCCACTGTGTTCCGGGAGACACCCAGATTAGCCACGGAGATGAGATAGCGAGTGGGGGAGCGTGAGCGCCCCCCTCTGGATGAAGTGGCTCGTCATGCATTTATTTATTCTGACCGGCTATAAATTGCAGAGCGACAGATTGGCACTTACTCACACTGCACTTGGGTACCCGGAGCAGATACTCAGGTGTTATTTATTTATTTGTCAGTTTGTGTCACACGGCCACCCATGCTGGAGTAGTGGGGGGGGGTGCGTTTTGTTGAGTTACTCTGTGGCCCCACGAGCTGTTGGGCACCATCATCCAAATTATATGTGGCAACAGGCAGTCGGACAGTGGACTGTGACTCACTGACAGGAGGCCCACTACCCCCCCCCCCCCGCCCAGACATAGCATGGAACATGTCTGTCTGACCACGTGCGTGCGTGTCTCCACATACGTCATCTTCACATTGATGCTCATGGCACGACCACCGCCCCCCACTCCCACCCCCAGGTCACCCCCGGCAGATGTCCCGCACACGCTCGAGGTGTTTAACGCGCTCTGACGCCTAGCTAGGAACGACAAAGCAATCAGATGGACGGTAATTTCAATGCATTAAAGATGAGATCGCCGGGAGATTCGTTAGCCTGGCAGGTAGCCCTTAATGTGTACTTAATCTAATCCCGGCCGCTCACGCTGCTGCATCTGCATATAGTCATTTACCAAACCGCCCGTGTAATTGTAGGTTTTCCAAAAAGGGCCGCAGTGAACATTCAAGTTTCACCGTCCGGCTCTTTTGAACTCAAGCTAAACTCAATAAATCCTGTAATCCAGCCTATATTTCACCTCCTTAGGTGTGAACTGTGAGGAGGGTTTATTCATTTTCATTTTTTATTTGCTTTATTGACCTAGAATGTGTTATACTGTGAGGAATTATAGGCCAGTGCGAGTGAGCTAATGCCTCACCAAAACAGTCAATTTTTCATAAAGGGAGTGAAAATTTCAAGCAGATCGATGGACACACTCTTTGTCACTTAGTAGCTAGAGGAGTAAATGTTAACATGCTAACACTATACATAAGGTTGTGGGTGATACTGGAATATAGTAAGACCTTGTGTTGCTCCACTAGGTAGACATGGGCTTCACAATGACACCATGCAAGAGCCATTAAGAGGCAATAAACATTAAATTCATTTTATTAAAAGAGGCTTTCAATCAATATGTCCTCTTCGGGGTGTGTTTGTGCACTGGATTGTTCGTGCAAGATGACCATATTCATTTCGGTCAGTGTTCTGTGTGAAAGTGAATGTCGAGGTTCTTGCTGAGATTGAACAAAACCCTGTTTTTTTGGCTCTTTTTTTAGGTAGCTATTTTTGGCATTTATCTAACAACTGGACGATCTGCAGAATAGGGAATGACTCATCAGCTGTCACTTTGCTTTGTGGCCCAGACGTATAAATGACAGGGGAAGGGTCAACGAGAACATGATGGCCTCTCATGAATAATTTGCATCCTAAATAAAAGCACCCCACGGAAGTCTAATCCGGCGTTTCCTTTCTCGAAGGAAATGTCGGAATGTCGAATGCAGTTGTTGTTTTGTACTTGTCTGAAACTTTTGGCATTTCAAGATTCAAGAAAACTGTATTGTCCATTACAAAGTAACAGAGATTCATCAGCGTCTCGTACATGTACAATGTCAGACAACAGAACGGGTTGCTAAAAAAACAGCCAATTAAAATTGCAGAGCAACTTAGAATTCGAAACATTTAAAACTTTAACGTTTTATATATTCAGACTTTTTTATATTTAGGCATTTCGGTTAGGTTTTTAATGGCCACTTGTTTTCTTCAAACCAAAGTCGTGTCTCGGTAGATCTGTCGACTGGGTAATTACTCCCGGAATGCAGTTATAATGGACCCCCGGTGCTGTTTCCGTCTGACATCTCCCCATTTCCTTCACAGGGGTCTCCAGGGGAGAGGGGAGCAGCAGGTTCTGCTGGACCCATTGGTCTCTCTGGCCGGACGGGCCCACAGGGACCCCCAGGCCCAGCCGGAGAGAAGGGAGGGCCGGTAAGTACTGGCCTCCATATTTGCCTGAGAATACATCTGCCGGAGTCGTTGACAATCGCTCACGTATGCTGTGCCGGTTGAAACCAGTGTGGCACCTTAGGCACGCTCGGACACAGGCATGTCAACCTAGTGGTTTGATAAGTGCCGCTATCTTCCCATGCCAGGATTGGCCCCTGCATATATGTTTGGGCAGTCCACACAGTACTTTATACTTTATATTTTCTAACTTTTCTTGTCTGATGCGTGGCTACATTTGCATGTTGATGTAAGAATAGATGATTAGTGTGAGTCTAGCAAGCAAGACATCACCTTGAGGACTTATGGATCTCTCCTGGGTGGGTCCAAGCCCTATGAGAAATGCTGTAGCACTGGCACATCGTGGTAGTTGGAGGCATTTTTTCAACCTGGTGATAGGACAGGAGCTAGCGGTTCAACACCAATCACCATTCCGCGTGGTTCTGGCCGCAGGGTGAGAAGGGCCCAATGGGACCGGCAGGGCGAGATGGCATCCAGGGCCCCGTTGGCCTCCCAGGGCCAGCCGGACCTCAGGGGCCTCCTGGAGAGGATGGTGACAAGGTGAGTCATCCCAGCTGCATCGCATTCACTCACGGCTCGCCCCCTACAGAACATCGAGAGTAACTGTCACAACTACAAAGAAAGGAACAAAACGCAGTTGCTATCAATCATCATCACATGGCTCTTTGACACCATCTGCAGCAGAAACATACATTCATCTCTTATCTATCATCATGCTTTTGTGTGACACGCAACGTCGACTTCTGAAAAGGTACTAAAATGACTTCATCCTACCGCTTTATAGCCGCTGCTCAGCCTGGTAAACAACCGTCCGTGTCGACGGTGCCAGAGAACCGTCGGCTCGCCTTAATTTGGCGTGGCCGGAGGCGATGGCGCTCTCCGCCGCGCGCATTGTGAAGTGCGCCATTACGTCATTTAGAATGCAGCACCTGGCATTTGAAATCCATGTCATGTCCCATGCTGCATATTCCCAGCCGGCAATGGCATTAATCGATCTGAGCCTAGTAACCATTTAATGGCAAATATAGCCACAAGGTGTTTGTATATCAACAGTGACTGACTGCAGCCAGGATTAAAAAGGGGTCGAAAATAGGGCCATTGATGTCCCAGTGACACATCTGTCACTATTATTATTATTATTATTATTATTATTATTATTAGTGGTGGTAGTAGTAGTAGTATTGTCATTGTTGCAGTTATGTTATTATCGTCTTATAATTATAATCATGCTTATAATTATTGGTGAATTCCACAACTGGATTCCCTTGAAGGAGATTCCTGTGTGTTACAGCAGTAGGTCCCCCAGGACCTCGATCTGCGGTCTGCAGGAGACCAGTTCATTAATCACTATCTGATGCCCGATTTGTTTTCTTTTCCAGGGAGAAGTCGGTGAGCCAGGCCAAAAGGGAAGCAAGGGGGACAAGGGAGAGCAGGTGAGGCTGTATTCATCGGCGTTTGTTTATCTCAAGCAATTGAGAAACCAGGGTCAGCCAATCCCAAGAGCCACTGGTGCTTAAGGGCCTTGCTCAGCCGCCCAGTGATGACATCACTCTGCTGGGCATGGGACTTAAACTGGCATAGAGTAACACACCTGCCCCCCCTCCCTTCCCCTCCCCTCCCCAATTTAAAAGTGATTTACACGCAGTCTCCCTGCACATGATAGCTAAAATATCTATAGTGTTTCTGAGTGACAGCTAATTTTCTGAGCTATACTGAGTGTACTAAATAGTCCATACCACCACTGATTCTGATATATCGTCACCTGGGGTTCATTCAGAAAAAAAAAAATCTTCAATTTTTAGCTAATGACATTTGCCATTAGACTGTCCGTCTGCTATTGAAGGGTTGATGTTGACCTCGCGGCTCATGGTCCTTCTGTCTCATTCTCTCTAGGGTCCCCCTGGTCCTGGTGGGCTTCAGGGTCCCATCGGCCAACCTGGACCTGCCGTGAGTGCCTGCGTGCCTCCATCCCAGCCCATCAAATAACTCGATTAGCTCCAATATGTAGCATGTGGGGTTTATTTTTTTGGTGGATGTGAGCTTTACTGATAAATAGCGAAATATATTTTGCGCACACACTAATAATATATATTAGGCGCACACACACACCGAAGCTGCATCTCAGACATGCTTTGAAGAACAAACTGCGTTCGAGCACTTTGCTTTTCCCAGTTCTCGGTACGCAGCAGCGAAGCAAAAATAAGCGGACATATTTCGTACCATTAAGATACTGCGAGTTTTGTGGCTTTTCAGGGGCATTCAGACATTGCGTAGTGCGATCATCCTTCCTCTTATCTCTCCCGCTGTCCGTGGCGGTCCAGCGACCCCATCCACATGCATCTGATCCCAGAGCTCGATGCTGCTTCCGCACAGTCAATCACATACGGAGAAGAAAGCTGTGACTCAGTCGAAATGGACTGATTAATCGGATTACCACAGGTCACACGAAGGGCAGTCGTACGCACGGGTTTCAGCAAATGACGTCGCACTGTTCGAGCGCAGCAGTGTCATGACTTTAGGCTGGGTTTTGTGGTGTTTTTGACCTTTGGCTCCTCCCCCAGGGTTCAGATGGGGAGGCGGGGCCCCGTGGTCAGCAGGGCATGTTCGGCCAGAAGGGAGATGAGGGTGCCCGAGGCTTCCCCGGCCTTCCGGGTCCGATCGGCCTGCAGGTGAGCTCGCCGTGATTCAGAACTGGAAACATTTGTTCACTGGGGCTGTTCAGCCACACATACATTCTGGGGATTATACCAAATAAAATGTGCTATAGCCCATTGGAGAGCCCTAATGCATTCGGCTGCACAGCACTGTGAAAATGGGCCTTCTTGCCGCTGGCAGTAGACACTTTCGACTTGACTAATTGTCTCAGGGACCCCGTAGCACCACTTCCTTGCAAGGGTGCCTGAGAGGCATGGAATGCATTCAGGGGGCACTTTATGGGTACCAAAATCTACCATTGTCAACTCACACACACACACTGGGCAAATCTTCCAGAGCTGCCCCCCCCACCACCACCTGCTGTACAAAATCTAGTAGGGACCCTCAAAGAGGGGGGGTGATTTTAAATTTTTTTTTCAGGGGATGCAGAATTTGCTTTAACCGCGTGCCAACTTAGCGTCTTAATGCGAGTTTTGAGAAACTCAAGAAAATGCATAATTGTGTGTTTTTGTAATCAATTAGACATGCACTGAAGTTGAAATGGCTGTGTAATAAAATTACTGGATCACTAAGTTATTTGACTAAATTGACTTTTAATTGGGCATAATTAACTTTTATTCTGACTACAATAATTGCATTGGCTGACCCCCACCCCCCCCCCATCCCCCAAGCAGGCAATCAGCCATAGGATACTTAACGTTTCTTGTAATTACACTGCTAGTTAATTATCTTTTTTTATCAGGGTGAAGAGGGAGTTTTATTTGCGACGGGGGATGGAATTCGCATTTAATCCCACTGTAATTGTAGCCGCTGGGGATCTGGCATTTGAGGGGGGCTTTTTTTTTACGGCCCGGGAGAGTGTAAATATCAGAAGGTATTGGAAAATATAAGCTCTCCGTTCCTCGGCCACAGCGGTGACTTTGCAGGAGATGGGGGAGCAGAAGTGATGGACAAAAGTCTATCCAGTGCAATAAATGTGTGTTACGACACAGCAGGAGACAGACGGGGAGGATTCGTCTGCCAGGCCTCTGTCTGAGCTGTGTGTGTGTGTGCGCCCGCGCGTGAGAGACAGAGTGCACACAGAGTGCCAGATATTTTTCTACATTTAATAAAGGTCTGCTGGTTATATATTTCCTACTATGTACCATATGGCCCACCAGCCTATTCCCTTCAATTTAAGAGGAAATTCTTGACCGTGTCCCTAAGCCTTCAGTAACGGCATCAACATGAACTTCTTCCCGCTTTCACTTTGTTTTTTTTTTGTTTTCCTGACATGTGCCGTTTCCTCCTCCGTGTTATTTTTACCCCCCGCCCCCCGCATGTAAAATGATAGTGATTTCTTCATTTCATGGCAGGAACGTGGGTTGAATAATAATCGTGACCCACTGTCCATCATTCTCTGCTGCCCTGTTTTGTAAAAACGCTACAATGTATCTATTTAGGAGCTACACCGGTCACTTGAAAACTGTGTTCTGTCATCGAGGAGATGGATTGCCAGGGATATTTTTGTATTCTGAAAATGAAAGTAGTTCTGCGTTTCGACTGTCGCTTCGGGTCCGCAGTCGGCATTCCCGCTGCGTGTTCCTCAAATCGTGCACTAAAAAGCAATTAATACCGGGGAGGTTGTTAGATTAGCAGATTAAGATTTCCGGATTAGTAACGGTTGTTTTAGCACAGTGCAGAAGTCGCAAAACTGTCAATCTGTCTTCTGGTTTGCCTTTATTATCATTTATCCAGAGTCGTTTTCTTTCAGAATTCCTCTCGGTTTTATTTGATTGCGTCAAATTATGCACTCTTACTTCTAAATCCTGGTGTATGGTAATTGTACGTCCCCTTAGATTTGTTTATTTTAATATCTTGAAAATTGCTTTACGAGGTAATTTGTTTAGTTTTTTTCTTTTTGCTCTTTGTATGTTCATACTAGAAATGATCATGCTAAACACGCCCGCTGTCAGCATCATTCACGTGTGACAAGCTGAACACACTTCTGATTCTCAGTGTAAATGTATGCACAGCAGTGACAGCAGTCTGGAAGACTGATCGCCGCGGGTCGTTAACGTTGCATCACCAAGTATGCAAGGCTACGTGATTGAGCGGGAAAAGCCTGGACTATTACAGATAGCTCGTGTAATTATGGAAATTAATTGGCAACATTCCGTGCCTATTTTTCAGTATCACAGTGCATGATCGAATCACGATGAAAGTAATTTTTGCATTACCGTCCCGAGTCCAAGGCCTTGCCAAGCTGGGGGCATGGTTCCTATTAATCTCAGTGCTGGTTGCGTCGTCCCTGACATCCAGCGCTGGATCCGCACGTTTCCTCTCAGCTATTCAGACACATGCCCTTTCTGTTGCAGGGTCTTCCCGGGCCGCCGGGAGAGAAGGGTGAGAACGGAGACGTCGGCCCAATGGTGAGAATCATCTGCTTGTCAAATATATTTCAGAAACCCCCTTCTTTCCGCTGTGCCTCTAGGAACTCAAGGGACTGACAGTTCTTTTGACGGGTCTGTTAAGTCTTCGGTTGCATGCCGGTTTTGGTGTAACTGTCTCACCCCTCGACGTTCCCCCCTTAGGGTCCTCCTGGCCCACCAGGACCGAGAGGGCCGCTAGGACCCAGCGGGGCGGACGTGAGTGTCACCGCTGCCTCCTTGATTCTCCATTGATGTTTGTCTTCTGTTGTCCTTGTTATTGTGGCTGTTTTTGCTCTTTGGGCTCCTTCTGTTGCCCTTCTAAACACACCTCTTGTTGTCTTCATTTCACTCATTCCCTGGCCTCTGACGACCTACTTTCCTTCTGCTGAATGCCAGGGTGCCCCAGGCCCGCCCGGAGGTGTAGGGGCCATGGGCGGTGTTGGAGAAAAGGTAAGCAGTTATGGCTCCTTCCCTACCAACACCCCCCCCTCCCCCCTGCCAATCCAATCCCAGGAGATAATCGTGCAGAATAAAGCAGCAGAAATTAAAAGTGTCCTGTTGTCACGCCTGCGAAAGGGAGGGGCTGCTGGCTTGTATGCCAGTCAGGTCCTTGCTGAAGCCGGCGTGAGGCCCAGGATTGCCTCTGCTCTTTTTTGCCTGGGCCGGGCGCAGACGTTATTAATGTCTGATTTACGGCTACTCCGACTATGCGCTCTGCCATCACTTTAAACACCATCAAACCATCAGGGTTTAATGGTCCCCGCATATCTGTCCGTAGAAGCAGCTCCGAAATGAAAAGCACGCGGTCGCCGTCTATCCGATTATGCCGATAATTGCCTCGCCTTCGTGTATTTATCTATAATAATTACAGGTTAATTATGTTATTGCGAAATCGACTCGCATTCGCATTTATTCATGGGGCAATTTGTTTATTTCTGCCGGGGTGATTGTAGAGGATATGTTGGCCTCGGCTGTTGAGGCGAGATGTTAAGTGTGCGACTGTCATCTCTGGTAGGGCGAGCATGGTGAAGCTGGCAACCCGGGACCACAAGGAGAGCCAGGAAGTGGGGTAAGCATTTCAGCGATGCGGCGCGCGTGTGTGTGTGTGCGTGTGTGTGTGTGGGGGGGCGGGGGGGTTTGCATAGATTACATTTGAGGACCAAAATGTCCCCCTGAATTTTCCTTACTTTTGGGGACATCTTTTCAGGTCCCCATCTGGATAACCTCAATTTTATAAAAATCTGTGAATGCAATCGAAAAACGCCAAAAAAAATGCCAAAAGTCTTGTAATTGGGTTGGTTACTTATGGTTAAGGTTAGGGCTAGGTTGGGTCATGATTGGGATTAGGGTTTTTCCCATAGAAATGAATGGAAGGTCCCCATTTAGATACGGTACACGAGTCTGTGTGTTTGTGTGTGTCTGTGTGGTGTGTGTAGGTTATGTATATATTACATTGTGGGGACCAAAGCCTGTAATTTTGACGTTGTGGGGACCATTTTTTTCGGTTCCCACAAAAGTACACTAACTTTTATACAAATCTGTGAATGTAATCAGAAAAACTAAAAGTGCCAAACGTCTTGCATTTTTAGTTACTTATGGTTAAGGTTAGGGCTGGGTAGGGGATAAGCTTGTCATTGTGTGTCCGTGTCTGTGAAGGTTTATGTAGCATCTGTGTATGTCTTTGAATCGATAAAGGTGGTCACCATCGATTACTTCCACAAACAGAACCTCCCCGGTAAATCACCATACACCATTACAGCAGGGGTCTTTATCAGTGCCTTGTCTTTTCCGTATTGTCAAACAGCCACGAGCTTAGAAGCTTGTAGGAGATCATAGTTAAGGCTCAGGCACCGTGTTACTTAAGATAACTCTCCGTGTTCCATCGAGGAGGATTTTTAAATCCACAAAGAACTTCTGAATTTTAAGACGAAAACAGCCCCATTAATCACAAGGTAACATTTGTGTCTTGTGCCTGCACGTAGGTTTCCCGCATTAATCCTTGTGTATTTATTTTTTTTATCTCGCTGACGGGACCTGTGAAGTCGGCCATCTTGGCGTGACAGTTGATCAATCAGGCCATATTGACGCACTGTCTCTGACATCTGTATCATTTAGTGTGCTGATGGCTGTACAGTGGGCCCCATAATCAATCTAAGTGTCATCACTCTCCCTCTGACTGCACAACATCTTTTTAATGGGAGTGCTGTGAATGTCACTGAAACACACATCCATTAATGTTAGTCTTGCTTGGGCAACTGTAGAAGTAATATAAATACAGTGTGATGGCCGTGTTTATTACCAGGCCGTCTTTGGGATAAGATTCAGTGTCTATATGGATGGTTACAGGTAAACGCCTCAGGGTGTGGCATCATGCTCATTATCTATAATGTGCTACTAGGGCCCCCCAAAGCCATGGCAGGGCCCCGTCTCCAAACCAGTGCTACCATTATCCATGCTCACATACTCTTGGGCCCCACCAGTGGCTAGGCCCCTAAAAATTACCAAATGGGCCCGCCCCTTCTCCAAAATAATGGTGCCATTATCCACACTCACAGATTCCTGCCCCCCTCTCAGTGTCTTAGCCCCTGATAGTCTCCCTCATTCTCCCCTGGTGCACCTTGCTGATGGCTGTGACTCTCCCACAGGGCCCCAAAGGAGAGAGGGGAGAGAAGGGTGAGGCAGGCCCCCCTGGTGCTGCAGGGCCTGCTGGTCCCAAGGGGCCCCCCGGAGATGACGGTCCTAAGGGGAACCCGGTACGTCCCTCTATAAACGGGTCAAGTGCTGTGGAAAAGAATACCATCAGTGTGATAATAAAAGGAATTTTCTACCTGCATACCAATCACTGATTGTTCTGTTCAACTCAGGGTCCCGTTGGGTTTCCTGGAGACCCCGGTCCCCCTGGAGAGCCAGGAGTTGCTGTAAGTTTAAAAAAAAAAAAATCTATTCACAACCTTATGTCATAGTGAAAATTTCCATAATTTAGGATTCTGCTGAACAGCACAAGGCAATATATAAGTAAACTAATGCGTTCTAGTACAGGACAGTTGTTGGTGAATTCCTCTCTGGATTATTACTAAATACTACTTTGCTTAAAAGCAGCACTGATTATAATGTCTGTACATTATGGGCCCTTTTATCGCTTGCCGAGTCCCTTGATTTTAGGCGCTAATACAGCCTGCACCACTACCTGATCGCAGTAAAATCATCGCTATCTACTGAGCGCAATAAGACCACCGTAAATCTGTCTATTTATGCCAAATGCTAAACATATTATCCTGGTGTAAATAAGCTTCAGTTTAGTTGACACCCATAACAGATCACTAGGCAACAGGGCGATAAGATCACCCGAGAGCTGCGTTTCCTACATGTCGTAATGCTTCGTTCCAGGGCACCGACGGCTTGGGCGGTGAGAAGGGAGAAGATGGAGAGGCTGGTCAGCCTGTAAGTGTATTCCTGTTCTGATTTACTCGCTGGAGAAATGTGTAGCAGTACTTGCATCGTCCTACAGTACAGTCTAGTTACTCTCTATTTTGTATCGGACTTGATGTTTTCTATTTTTTTATCGTCTCTAGCTATAGACGCAACACATTTATCAAAATGTTAAAGAACTTTCATTCTTTATTTTATACATTTGGGGCGCTTTTTTTGATATTGCAACTGCGTAGCTACTTCCCCATCTTTTAACGCGTGGTTATGATTTGTATTTCGGACAGTGATGCGAGCAGCACTTGCATCTATGAGCGAAATGGTGCCATCATTCTTTCCACAGCATCGATTTGTATCCTTAATTCCCCCAGCTGACATTCCCGAACACAGTCAGAGCAGCGTAATTATAATTAAGTAGCTTAATGGCTCGAGGAAGTTTGCGCTGGCAATTCTCGTTACCGAGCCCTAATGCCAATTGAGTGGTCATTTTTCGGAGCCCTGCGCTATTCCTGTGTTTATTTGCACACATCGAACGCCCCCGGTGTCCGATTATCAGGATACCCTGCACGTGATGCCGTACAAATTTCCCCGTGTGTGTTTACATGCCGTTTTTACTCTCATGGATCGAATATCAAACGCGATGTCGCATCAGGTCCCGCTGCGTGCTCAGATATGCCTCAAGAAATTGATGGCTTTATTTGCTGTAATTAACTGCGTTAATAAGAAAGACCATGTTACACATACATTGTGTGTGTTATTTACTTTACATTACTGCTACATGGGCACAGTGTCAAAGATGGAGCAACATCAGCATGCCAGCAGGGCTAAATAATACTGTATTTTTTGCTATGAATTTATCATTTGAAGCCTCTGTAATTTACAAAACGTGATATGGGGCCCAATATTTCAAACTTCAGACATGGCCCTGAGCAAATTTCGATTCAACCCCTCTTGCAGAACAATATGCCAGCAAACTGCAATGCAAGTGCCTTTAGCCCAAAGCTAAAGTTTGAGACGCTGTGGTTTTCCATGAAGAACTTGATTTTCATATGCATTAAGGCAGCCCCACTCTGTGTTGTTCTGCTTAAATATAGCTCTAGAGTCCTATTGACAGACCGGCTGTGTGAGTCTGTGCTGTGATCCATCTCCTGAGCCAGCCTTCTTTGTTGTGTTGTAGGGTCCAGCTGGTCCATCCGGAGAAGCTGGTCCACCCGGGCCTCCTGGAAAGAGGGTGAATATCCTGAGGGTCAAATTCAGAACCCCGCCAGTCACCATTGTATTACTTCTTGCTGAGAGCTGAGCATTTGCGCTGTTAAATCATACATTTGAAATTTACTTACTGAATATAGCATGCAATTTTATCCAAAGCCATATAGTATTGGGAACGCGGGGCCGGACAGTGGAGCAGCTGGGAGTTAAGGGCCTCACTCAGGGGTGCAGTGGTGAAATCTCTCTACTGACTGTGGGTTTTGAACCTTCCGATAACATGCACAAAATCCTGACCTACAGAGCCACACAGAAAAATTAAGTAAAATGTCCATCACATCTTATTTAAGTGGTCCATCCATTCATCAGCTGATCCATCCTCTAGAACCACGTACTCTGTACAGGGTCAAAGTGAGCAGGGATCCTACATCATAAAATACAGAACACCAGGCTGGGGAACACACTTGACTGGATGCCAGTCATGCACAGGGCTCACACACTCAGACACACGCACACTCACACACTACGCGATGCTAGTCTCCATAATCGCAATCCAAAATATAGGATGTTACTCGTTGCAGAGTTCATCAGTTGAATTTATTTGAAAAAGTAAAACATCTACACTACTGCTCGTTACTTTTGAATCTTACAGCACTTAAAGAAATAGTGTGAATACTTACCATTTCAATTTAAATTTCATAATCTTCCATAAAAAAAAAATCGAGCAGGATAAAGTGATCATCAGGACTTGTATATAGAATTCAATCAGGAGTAGTGCCAAGGCGTGATAGCTTTTCATTATGAGAGCGAGCAGGCCAGCCTCGGAGACTTAGGACGGCCACAGCATGAAACGACTCGCGAATATGAAGGTATTTCAAAAGCACGGAATGGGGAAGGCGGAAAAAAAAAGAAAACAGGGGTCCTGATATTAAATCTACGCGTGGAATTGAAAAACGCACTAAAAAGACAGAGTCCCTCCCAAATTCATTTACATCATCTCGGCGTGAGCGCACCTAGGGTGGCATACAGAGATAGCTTCCTAATAGAATATTGATCTGGGCCAACTGAGTAACAGTAATGTAAAAGCCGCGCCCCTCTGCGATTACCGCCACAGAAAGGAGGAAATAAAGTCGTCAATTTCAGAACCAGTACCCCGAGCGGTTCTCCACGGCCCTTATCTGCTGGGGAGAAGAAAAAAAAATAAAAGGCGATTTGTATCTTCAGGTAAAATCACATTACACTATTGGCTGCGTTGGAAGCAATAGGTCCTGTTTCACCATGATCTTATTTCAAATGGAAAGTAATGCTTTAAAAATGTTCATTATTAGATATTGTTTCTAGGGTTGCTGTTGGGTTTTATGTATAAAACTGTATCAACCAAGTTAGCCAACAGCATAATAATAATAATAATAATAATAATAACAATAATTAGTAATATGAAGATGTAGATCTGCTATGACTAGTTACAAGTTGCCCAGCACCCCCGTTGAGAAAACAAACCATCATTCACTTTTTAAAAGCTTTGGAAACTCCATACTTGTAATTAATACATCAAAGTTAAAGTCCATTGGCTGCTTTGAATGCAGAAATGGAAATGCATCAGCTTTCTCGTGTATGTGCCTTGTATCCATGCCCATTTACAGCGGAGGGGCGAAATCCCCGCCAGAGAGCCAGGGGGTCCGTTAAGATGCCGTGCTTAGCTTTCAAAATTATTCCATGTCCGTATTAATTGAATCTGCATTACGACATAGCCTAATTAGCTGGAATGTGTTAAAGACAAAATGGGCCTGTAATAGAGGCTCGGGAGTATGCTCGAATAATAGGTACGATACACTGGGCTTGAAAAGGTGACTCCATGACCTCTTGTAAAGTAACGGGTGGGCCATTAGTCTCTGGTTCTGCCTGTGTGTTTCTGAGTGCTGATGGAATGGGGATGTGTGTTTCCTTTGCGGGAGGCCACAGGGGTCACACTCTGTGCCCCAACGTCAAGCACCACATTTTCATTCTAATGAGTAATTGATAATTACCATCAAAACAAAACACATAGACAGACCCATGACATATTTACGTTTTGCCATTGCAGATCCATTTCTGTTATAGTCTTATACACTCTAATACAGTTACTTTGCACGTATTTGTGATGCTTTAATACAATATTCTGCAGAATGGGTAAGCCAATGCAAAAAGTACAGATTCCGTAATGCACTTCTTACATTGAGTGTCCTTCAACTCGCACGCGGGCGCTCCAGGTTTTTAACATATTTTAAAGCCATTTCAAAGCATTTGACATTTTCAGTTAAGAATGCTGCCGGTTTATGACACGTACAGAATTGTGAAAAACACATTCCCGTTGGCCCCGGGAGTGTTTTATTAAGTGTTTCTAAAGGACCTCCTCTGAGGCACGCGTTAAACGGGGCACGCCGTGAAAAGCCCCTCGCTTTGCGGTGGCAGTGACGGGAATGCCACTCGTCTGACTCGGCACGCCATTCGATTATATCCTCCTGACCCCTGAAATGGCAGGCGCCCTCTCAGGCGCCGTCTACCAGGCAAATCTCTGCTGACAGCCGATTATACTTCAGTCGCTCAGAATTCTGAGCGATTTCGCTTCCAGTCTCTTTACTCCGTTTAATTCACTCCGCCTGTTGTCGAGATAAAGCGATAATGTAACAGAATGAGTAATTTGTCTGGTTTGTTTCTCGAAACTGGAAATAATGCCACAACCATCTTGAAAGTACTCATGCTTCCAACAGTGCTGGTCAACCCATTAGCACCCACCTAGGACGCCATCCTCATATTCTGCTGACTTAACCAGCCAGTTTCACTCCAAGGTGGTGAATCTGACCTAGGATACCACATGGGGATCATCCTGCAATGACACATCAGTAGGTCTTGAAAACAGACTTCAGCCCTTTCGTGGTATTGTGTTGACCTGTTATACTTACGAGTCATTTGGTCATGCTGTCATTGTTGGGGCGGAGCTGTTCATACTTATAAGTCATGTGATGATGCTGTCATTGTGGGGGCGGAGATTTTCATATTTGGGAGTCATGCGGTCATGCTGTCATTACCAGGGCCCTCTGGGAATGGCTGGAGCTGAGGGGAGACAAGGAGAAAAGGGAGCTAAGGTAATGACCTTCGGCCAGACTTACCTGCATATAAATGAACTTTCACGTCATTGCTCATCTGTATTGTCTGAGTTATAAAAGCCAGTTTGCCACAGAGAAATGCAAAACAGACAGGGTCACTCTCTGTGCTGAGATTCACATTACACCCTCGTCTCAAAAGTTCAAAGTGCTTTATCCTTTGTGCTGTCAAGTACAGACAACAAGTTTTGCCCCCAGAATAAACTCATCACCCAATGTCCACCCAAATTATTTTCAACCAACGGTTTTGGGGGGAAAAGGGCAGAGCTCTGCCCTAACTTAAGAAATAAATTACAGATCATGAAATCAATTTTTGTGAACTTGGCATGTCCTGGAACAAGCGTGAACCAGAAAGCCTGGGTTTTGATCAGGAAAGTTCCGTGTACGTTGGTGTTGGTCCGTTGGTTAAGTCCATGTGTACTTTTGAAACCGTGAAACAGCCAAGGCCTTGATGGAAATGAGTAGATTCAATGCTGTAAGAATAGCTTTAATCGAGTGTCAAGATCATTTATTCCCTCCTGTAAATTCGTCCATGCAGTTTGGCGGAAAATCCATTGCAATTACAAACTTTGGCTTTGTTCTATTAAAGAAAATTGGAGTGGCTCTGTTTGGAAGTACATTATCGCCATTCCACATCATATTTAGATTGTAGCACGGTGAAATTGGGGCTTTACTGAGTTTTTAAACAAGAACAAAGCACCATTCTCCTTTATTGCATAGTCTTGGGTCATATTGAAGGGTCAAGGAAACTGCACCTAACTAAAGGCATTTCAGCCTTATTCTTGGTTCCTATTTGTGATTTTCAATCCTCATAAATTCAGGGTGAAGCTGGAGCAGAGGGGCCTCCGGGCAAAACCGGGCCAGTCGGACCCCAGGGCCCCCCTGGGAAGCCTGGTGCCGAGGGTCTGCGTGGAATCCCTGGGCCCGTTGTGAGTTATCTGTCTACACTGCAGAAAAGCAGTTTACAACTGTATTTACCCATAAGCTCTGACACATCAGGCTAATTCAGCTCACAGTATCTAAAAAGACATAATAAATTTACTGTGATGTCAGAATTTTATTGTGTATTTATTGTGTAGTTATTACTGAGGGGTGTGCAGTAGACTATTATTGGCATGAATATGAATATCCATGATTTGCAAAATATAATGAGAGATGTCTTTGCAGGGAGAACAAGGGCTCCCTGGTGCTTCTGGGCAGGATGGACCTCCTGGACCTCTGGTAAGAGATGAAATGTCCCACAGATCAGTAAGAGCCAACTGTTTTTGAACAGTGTCAACTCAGTGTCAAATATTTCTTTGAAATATTTAGGGTCCACCCGGACTCCCGGGCCTGAAAGGTGACCCTGGCTCAAAGGGTGAAAAGGTAAGATTTCATAGAATTCCTGTAGAATTTCTCTAGTTTTGGGAATATGTAGCACAAAAACTTGAAGTGTCCTCGCACTGCTGGGTCTAGCCAGAACACTCCATGCTGCCCCGTGGGCTGTGCCGGCCTGCTTTTTAAAGGCAGAGTGCCCCAGGCGACGTTTCACATCGGCGGGTGCCACAGAAATGTGCGAGTCACGTGATTCTCGAATGCTTTCACACAGTGACATCTTCATGCGCTCAGAATGAGGCTGGCTATAATCGCAAGTGCCGTTTGTCCGTGGAGGGATTCGGAAGCTGGGTGGCAGGTGTCGAAGCAGATTTCCGCTGCAGGCAATATAGGCACTGCGTGACGTCAGTCCCAGTGCGCTCTTTACGAAAAAAAAAATCACTGAGAAATTAAATGCGCAGATGAGAAAGATTGCCTCGGACTGCGTAGCCTTCAGCGTATAGCAACTCAGGGTAATTGGTTGTTTTTGTTGATTATTATCATCTCTAATTTCTCTCAAATGTGATTTTACTTCAGTGTTATTTTTGTGGCAGCTACTTTATATCAGAATGTGCATTTAGAGTCATTTGGAAATAAGCCTGTCATCCAGAGCATCAGTAGAGATTTATGAATTGGCGTGGGGCTTGTCTTTATTGGGGTCTGGGCTGATTTTAATGAAATGGAATGAGAACACACTATTTAAATGGATAACTTTTTTTTTTGGGGGGGGGGGGGGGGAAAGCCCCTGAAAAAGCTCTAGTGACAGCCCTGTTTGCTATTAATTCAGCCAGATCATTCTGGTGCTGAGAGCATGGTACAGGAGATGACTTTGCTGTCCCTGGGTATCCTGTACCCCGTTTTCCATATTCTGGGACAGGCTTGTGTTCCTGCTCAGTCCTGATCTAGCTTTCCCCCTTCTCAGGGCCACCCCGGTCTTATTGGTCTCATCGGGCCGCCCGGCGAAGCAGGAGAGAAGGGAGACCGCGGCCTGCCTGGACAGCAAGGAGCCGGGGGGGGCAAGGGAGACGGCGTAAGTGACAAATGAAACGGCCCGTTGGCCAGCAGCAGCCAATCCGACGCTGGCGCGGTTCGCGGCTCGCACCTCTTACTATCTCAGTGTGCGGATTTGTAGATTAGCAAGGAACTCGTGTGTGACATTTAACCAGCAACTGTCAACGCTCCATAGTGGCATCAACAGGTAGCGCTTATCTTCTGTGGTTCAGTGTGGTTCACGTAATATATACAGCTTATTTAATTGAATCGATGGCTTATAAAAATTCTTTGTTATTATTAAGTTACAATAAGACAGTGTGCCTTTTGGTAGGCACTAAAATCCTGCTACTGTGTTATATATTGTGTTATACTCTGTTATTGAGTTTTACTGTGATATTTATTGATTGGTATTATGGGCACATTTTTGTGTTTTTCTCCTACTATCAACATTCTTTTGCTTATATGCTGCCACAGAAGAAATTTCTGAAGATGAAAAGCTGGACTCATTGATCATGTTTGACTGAGTCTTCCGTCCTGTTTGCAGGGAATCTCTGGTCCTTCAGGCCCTGTTGGTCCACCCGGCCCTCCTGGCCTGCCTGTAAGTCTAGCTCCTGCTGTCCATTACGACTTTCACAAACAAAGCTCATTCTCCGTAGACCCTCATTAATGACCATTCCTCTTGGGTTTCAGGGTCCCCAAGGTCCAAAAGGTTCCAAGGGATCGTCAGTGAGTTCCATCCTTAAGCATGAAAATTATTTCAAGTGCTCATGCAAGGGTTTTATTTAAGGATGTCTGGTCCCTAACTTGTGATATAACCTTGTGCCTTTTGTAGGGTGCCGCTGGCCAAAAGGGAGACACAGGAATGATTGGGCCACCTGGTCCTCCTGTGAGTGTTCTGTCCGATTTGCTTAGATTTATTTTCGGAAGTATCAGCCTTCGATTTGTCAAAGTGATGGGTTTTCAAAGCAACTTGTCAGATCAAATGTCCCATCTTTAGCCCTTAATTTTCACTATAAAAATGAGATGTATTAGTGTAATATTTCTGTGCTTCTATCCCAGTGATGGGAAGGGTAATTTGTCTTTATTTCTGGCTAACCAAAGGGTCCACCTGGCGACATCATCCAACCATTACCGATCCAGACGCCGAAGAAGAGCAGGCGCTCGTCCGACGTCCAGGGCGACGAGGCCATGGCGGACTACGGAGAAGGAATGGAGGACATCTTCAGCTCCCTCAACAACCTCAAGCAGGATGTTGAGCGCTTGAAGTTCCCCTTGGGCACACAGGACAACCCCGCCAGAACCTGTAAAGACCTACAGCTCAGCCAGCCTGACTTCCCAGATGGTGAGAGATAACATTCAGCCCTAGACATGAATCCGGCTAGTATAGCATTCAATGAAATGAAATGAAACTTTAGTTCCAGTTTGTGCAATAAATTGCATGAGTACAGGCACACTGGAATGCGCTTGGTTTTGCATAGCCCATCTTGTTTTCCTTTTTAAGACGTTCACACCATATAGAGGTGAGAGTTGGGGGCACAGCACAGGGTCAGGCCGTTTATCTGACACCCCAGGAGCATTTTGGTGGGAGGGAGATTAAGGACTTGGGTCAAGGGCCCAACAGACATATGACTATTCTACCGACCATGGCTTTCAAACCGGTGAGCTTCTAATTACAGGTTCAGAGGCCTAACTCAATGAGCATACCCATCACCATTTTGAGGTTGAGAACACATCCAGTGATTTTTCTTTTTTAATTTGCAGTTATAATTGCCCTTTAATTACTCCCATTAACAGGAATTAAAAATGCACTACGGTAGCTATAGCCATGTAGTTTGTGATGTGGCTTTTCAGTACACGCTGAATGGGTCTTGTTCCAGAAGGTAACATCTATGTCATTGGCAGGTGAATACTGGATCGATCCAAACCAAGGGTGCTCAGGAGACTCCTTCAAAGTGTACTGTAACTTCACCTCAGGTGGCGAGTCCTGCATCTACCCTGATAAGAAGTCTACTGGAGTGAGTAACGTGCTCAGTGTTTGTCACAGTTTCTGTTTATTTTGATATGCGAAACACCAGGAATACAGAATCCAGCATTAGCTACAGGTATTTAGTATGAATTTTCAGTTGAGTTGACTCAGAATCTGGCATTAGCTACAGGTATTTTGTATGAATTTTCTGTTGAGTTGACTCAGAATCTGGC
>JAODKL010000044.1:5624367-5655745 GCA_026780765.1 Petrocephalus schoutedeni
GGGGGGAAGGTCACGTCATTGTCCTTTGTGCTCGGGAAAACATAATTTGATCGGCCGGTGACATCGGATCGGTCCGCTCCCATGTCCTTCTGGACGGTTAGTCCCGGAAATATTACACTTCAAATCAGGGGCGTTCCAGGGAATTAAAGTGCCTAAGAGTGAGTGCATGAGCACCATTAGGATTGCAGTTCGGGGGGGGGGGGGGAATTCTGAATCATGTCATGTTATGCCAGTCTTTAAAGGTAGAGGTGCCAGGCTGCTGTAGCAAGGATAGAAGGGGGCTGTTCTCATCTCTTCGAGTCCATTAGACCCCCGGCTGACTTCCTTACAATCCATTTCCTCTGACTCCCAGCGGCTCGTGCGGACCATGGGCAGTCAGCTGGAAGCCAAGGTGTTCTTTAATATCAAATCAGTGCCCCAATATATTTACACACCTGTAACGCATGCATTCTGCCTGTGCCATTCATGCCTGAGTATGGACATGCTGTAGAGACGCACAGGCAGGCGCGCACACACATACACGCACAATTCCATATCAGAGAGGGGACCCGGGTAATTGGTATTTAATGGTTAAGGAGGGCACATTTATAGGGTTTTACTAGAAGAGTCGCTGAGGCATGGCCAGACTGCTGATTGGCCTTGTGCATGGCTGGATGCTCTTGGAATGCCATGCTATCTCTACCTCTCTCTCTCACACACACACAGTCTAACCTGTAATCAACATGCAGGTACATTCTTACCACATGTACATTCCGTCATGTCTGTAGCCACTAACCAGTAATTTCAAAGAGAATGAAATTCGGCCAGTGAAATGCTAGCGCTGAAAACAATGTGGCCACCTGCAGCCAAGGTCCTGCTGAGACGGAAGAGCGGGGCTGGGGGTAGGAGGGGGGAGGTAAACCAACCTCAGCTCAGATAAAGCTTATGTAACCAATGGCTTTGCTTAACTACTGGTTTGTGTCCAATTAAGACATTGTGCCTATAAATGGAAACACGAGTGACGCCGAGCTCTGAGACAAACTGGACCAGTTGACAACTATAAATCAGTAGAAGCTGTACTTCTGTCACTAGACTGCATCGCAGGCTGATCATTATATTAAGCAGCCTGTCCAACATTCCAGGAGTAGAAGTGCTGGAACGGTATATGCAAGACACTGTTCTGTATTTTTCTTCACCTGTTCTGATGAGGCTTTGTATCAAAGGCACGTACATATGGCAGTGCTCTTCCTTTGAGCTGTCTGAACCTGGGGGAAGGGCGATCTGCGTGGGGAGGTGGGCTGGCTGCCAGGTGACGGGAGCCCCGGTCTTGGCTATATCGCGTCCAGTGAGACAGGCAGGATGCCAAGCTCATGGGCCACTGTGGCCATGTCTAAAACAGGTCCTGTCATCACATTCGTGCCCTCCCCCCACAAGGCTTGTCCTTCAGCCCAGTATGGTGGCATGTGTTCCATTTGGCTGGAGTTTATCTAATCGATATAGATTTGGCCCTGATAGATGCACTTTGATGAAGACAGGCAAGTGTTTGACACAGATTAAACAGAAAGGCAGAGAATGACAGCATGTCTGCAGATCTCCTTCTGCCATAAAGGCGCACTCACCCAGCTAGGGTAAAAATCAGGCAGAGCAACATTTACCTATTTCTTATTTACATGCAAAACAAAGGTCTGACTGGAGGGTTTAATACACAGCTGCACCTGTCCCCCTGTTGTCTGGGACAGGGGACTTTGCGGGTGCAGCTGTCTGCAGCACGTCCACCTGTGGCTTCAGGCCAGGTCTTCAGAGAATGCCATTTTTTCACAAAATAATTCACTTGGTCTTTTGTGGCCATTCGCAGACTAGCCATATCTGGGGAGCATACCTTACGCCTGGAAGATTTCCCTCTGCAGAAGTATCCTTGTCCTGTGAGATCAGCCATCTCTGACGGAGCCGAGCTGTGGCCCTGTAAACTGTGGTTGAAGAGGCTCCAGCATGTGAGCCTGGAATGAGATATGAGACTCACTAAAAGGCCCCAGCTGCTCCTGAATGTAACTGTAGTCTATGGCAGTTTTCGTTTTTTCAAAACTTCAGCAGAAATGGACCAGTAGGTGAATGAAAATCATGAGAATAATGTCTACTGCCCTGCATCAGCAGGAACCTCTTCTGTTGAGCATAAAAAAAGATAGAAAAAAATATTTACTAGTAATTATTGCAACTGGAGTGTGAAGCCATGTTCTGGGTACTCTGCGGTAGTTTGGGGTGTGGCCCCTGACACACAATGGCCACATACGCCATCTCCCGGAGACCATCAAAGGCCTAATGTCGCCTCTGAGGGGCTGTGGCTCTGTCCCGGCAGGAGCTCATTTCCTCTCCGCACATTTATCTCACTCCCAGCCCATCTCTGGCACCCCACGCGCCTTTCTTCTCGCCTCCCATGGATTATTAACGAAGGCCCTTTTTCAGAGCCGGAGTGCCATTCCGGCAATCCGAGCTGCCTGGCATGGCCGCCTCACCGAGGTAGAACAAGGGCGTCCTGCTCACCTCAGCCAGTCCCTCCAGACAGATGCCAGACAGCCGGAGGTTTGGAGAAGGGAGCCGGCAGTGTGGATTCTCCCACTGCTCGAGGGAGGGCAAACAGCGGACAGTTGCCGCCAGGCAGGTTACCAAAGGTGTTCGCAAGGACCAACCTGGGACCGGGGGAGGGATTAAGGGATGGCGGTGCGCGTTCTACCGCTAAGTGGACCTGAGAGTGTTACCAGGTCGGCACGCCACAGCCATAGAGCACCAAGGAGGAAGCCAGCATCAACTGAAGAGAAGCAACAGGAGCCGGGCGGCTATCTGGAAAGGATGGACGCTGACACATGTCAAGGAGGGAAAACACGCTCGTCCAGCAGGCACTACCGGGGCTGGGCAGTGTGAGGCTCCGGATGGAGCTCCAGCCACACCAAAGGCATCCTGCCTCAGACTCTCCTGGCTCCAAATGAGAGTTGTGCATGCTCTGTCAGATCGGCTGCCAGAGACGCAGGGGGATCAAGAGAGGGCGGAGCCCCATCTCGGGGCATGGGGACGACCCACTGTGATTGGCCGACCCCTAGCGGGGGGGTCACTATGACCAAGCAGCTTCTTGTGACATATCAGCCGCCGCCTACTGTGTGGGGCTCCGTCCGGGACGCAGGAAGTGCCTCTGTCCTGCGTGGGTGTGGGCACGTGGTGCCTTTGTCACACCCCTGAGGTAACACGCAAGCAGCAAAAGTGTTTTTCCTCCTTCAGTGGAGCCATGCAGGCGTCGCTCGGCTTGGCACTGCTTCTCCAACTTGCCTGTGTGCCAGTGAGAATAAATCACAGTTTATAGCCTGGGCAGGTCAGGGGGCGCGCTGTACTGAGGCCTGCTGTGGCCTGGACGCGTTTGGCATACCCAACCAGTTTTTCTGCTTGCAGTCTGGCCTCAGTCAAATACACACACACGCACATACACACGCACACACACTGCAAATGATGTGAGCTACACAAACAGTCGCACATTTTGTGTGGAGAGTTTTCACAAGGGCTGATCCTCAAACACTAGCTAGTGGCCGTCATGCTACCCTCTGGTAGAGAAGGTGCTCTTCCTTCAGGGGGTCTGGTCTTGGGTCACAGGACCTCCACACAAGCATTAAGGGGCTGCAGAGATCTGCCGCAGGAGAGGAGGGAGGGAATCAGGCAGTGATGGATGGCTTACGGAGATGAGTCAAGGTCTGGATTCTGAGAGGAAGCCTGGAGTGAAGTTCTGCACAAGGTGGTTCTGCTATCACGGCAGTACCATACTTCTTTCTGTCTACTCTCTAGAGACAGCTGTCTGTCTGTTTTTGATGCCAAAGGTGTAGAAGTTAATGTCTTTAAAAGGTGATTTTGATTCGTTGCCAGAATGATTCTGTTACATTCTGATTTCTGTTGGTTTGTTCAGAATGGCTGCGAGCACCTGTCATTTAAATATAAAATAAAATCTGACCTCTCTTGATTACGGCCATGAGTTTACCATCAAAATTATGTAATGAAAAGGTGTGCTTTGGCAGCTAAAACTGGGTATGAATTTTGGACACCAGACTGAAGGACAAAGAAGAATGAAGGCTAGATTGTTGATAATGGTCTGCAGACGCCCCTTTCATTACTGTGTGGTTTATCTCCGTACTCCATGTACCAGAAAAACTGTTTTGGTGTGGGCCACGCAGCCTGTAAAGGCAGCCTGCTGCTCGGCATGCTGGGATACCAGTGACAGGTGGTCCTGGCAGCCACTCCCTGCCTCGTCTAATGATGCACATGCAGGGGAACATGTGAGCCGGAGAGGGCTGGATGTTAATTTGATTTGCACAGAAAGAGGACAAGTTTAATGACTTCTCTCTGTAATCTCAACATATTATCATCACACAACAGAAAATGACAGTCAGCTTAAGGGAATGGCTCCTATATGGGAGATAATTGAAATTGTTGGGCAGCCCCCCGCCCAGGTGGTCCATTGAATGGAAAAAGCCATTATGATGAAGTGCAGAGGAAGTCGAGAGTAAAGCACTTCTTACCAATGGGGCACAGCGGATGAGAGGTGCATGGGTGTGGTCTGACGCCAACTAGTGAATTTGGTGAGGTGAGTCCATGTGCTGCTTTGGGCTGTGAAATTTTTAAACTGGCCCTGCTGGAGGCAGGCTAGGAGCTAAATGACTTAATAACGATTAAAAATCAATTGGAGCTGGCTGATGGTGCCGTGTCTGCCTGAAGTCCTTGATCTGCATCAGCACTGACAACCCTCCTGACAAACCCCACATTTGCATCTAAGAACAAAGTGCCCTAAAAATCATCCTGTGCTTCAGCATCAAATCCAGGCTGAATAAAGTCTGGTTCATGCTAACAGAAGGTACAGAAGAATCTGTTTAAATAAGGCCATGTGCCTTTGATTACGCATTATATATGGATGTTTTGTGTTTAATAATACAATTGTTTATTCCATGAAGATCTGTTAGCTTTGTGAGAGTAAAACCTATGGGAAAAACTATTTGGCTTTTGACCAGTTGTTTAAATAAGATCATATACATCATTTAATGACCATCTGGAAAGTTATGCGATAATAGTCCCTATATAGATACACTTCAGTCTTTTGAGCGTAAAATATTTTTAATGAATATGGTGGAAAAAGTGATTTCAGGACTGTCCACCACAGAACGAATCCAAACCTTTTCGGTGCCTAGCAACAAGAATTTAATTTTTTTCCTTATGATACTTATTTCTGCACCTCTCCAAAAAAAAATATAACCAAAAATTTTGATGGCTGAAATGAGATCCCTCTGGGGCAAAGACCATGGCAAACAGTACCAGTGTTGTGAGCATCCCAGGTCCCATGTGTGCAAGGTTTTAACATGCACCCCCCGCTCCCCCCCACCCCACCCCACATTCAGGAAGACTATGACCGCCTGAGGCCTTTGTCCTACCCCATGACCGACGTCTTCCTCATCTGCTTCTCTGTGGTGAACCCGGCCAGCTTCCAGAATGTGCGAGAAGACTGGGTTCCCGAGCTGCAGGAGTATGCGCCCAGTGTACCGTTCCTGCTCATTGGAACCCAGGTAAGGTTGTCGTACTGGTCCAGTCCTGCCGCTGCCTCAAAGCACCCTTTGTGTGCCCTACCGGTCCCGTCCATTTCGTCCTGCATGCTGGTTCAGATGGACAAAAGATGACACTATTTGAAATGTAATTGTTAGAACCAACTCAATCACCTGGATTAGAAAATATCAGTTTTCCAATATTTAATTTTGATTTTAAGTCCTCTACCCTCTACAGTGGGAGTAAAGATTGTCTGATACAATAAAATTCATAGACAAGTTAGTAAATAAATAACTGATGCACATCTCAAAAAACAGTGTATCAGTATAATTGCTAGTGTTGTAGTACTCGAGTCCGGACTCGGTCTTGGGCCTTTTTATTTACTCGGTGTCGTTGTGGAATCGAAAGCAATTCTACTCGGTCTTAACTCTGTGTCGGACTAGAGTGGCATGGATTGAACTCGTAATTTTAGAGGAAGACCTCAAGAGCGATTGCACTTGGATTCCCTATTCATAGTTGAAACTTGGTTTCTGAAAATATATGCAAATATGAAGTTGCAAATTCACACAAACTTTGCTGCATGGGTGTGCAAAACTAAAATACAAGTGAAGAAATGTCTGCATGAGTGTACAAAACTAAATTACGAGTATGCAAAAGTATTTCACGCAACCATGGAATTCGGTTATAATAATCACTCCATAATTATTAGAGGTCCATGCGGTGTTTGTTGCAGGATCCCTATTGTTTTTTCCTTACTGGAATTGATTTATTTTTATTATTGCTTTATTTAAATTAACACAATAATAGCTTATGTGATAAGTGTTTTATGTTTGATTGTTCTCTGTCAATTCAACCATTGTGTACATAGAAACACTATTACTTTAAAAAGGGTAAAAAAGCGGGTGAGTGCTGTTTGCAAATGCAGCATTTAAACAGGGTTGCCAACTCTCACACATCTGGCGTGACACTCTAACATTAAGCTAATTAATGTTAATTCAGATTTAGTCTATGAATAATGTAACAGTTAAAATCATGCAACAGAGATATAGTGCAGAATGGTTCACTGCAATAATCCATTCTGTTTCTGCTGTAATTCTGAATTGAATTTGATTGTCGTCTTGTTTTTGGGTGGTGCAGGGGGGGGGGGGTAAAAGTGCAGTGTTTGTTTGTTTCTGCTTTAGACTGTGAGTGTCTAAAGGGTGATGTTAAGTCTAATTAAGTGCATGGTCTTGAAAATAGACTTTTTGAAATAGACGCTCTGCCTCCTGCAAAGACTCGTTCTTCATTTGGTCTTAGCCACTCAAAAATCCTAAAGTCTTGGTCTCAACTCAGACTCCACCCTTCAAGGTCTGGGTCTTGGACAAGATATAGGTGGTCTTGTCCACATCAGTAACTATTACACTGATCAAGCCCGGGGACCTTGGTACCTCTGCCCCACTGGATGATAACACTAGAAGTACAGTTGATACTGTGTAGTATCAATGGCCACAGTATAAGGGAGTGTCAGAAGTATGGAAAAGGGGGAATTTGGTGATCGTGGGACTATGTGATTGGTGCAGCATTGTGTCAGGGCACATTTACAGGAGTTTCTGTCAACAGTTCTCTTTTGCTGGAACGACCAACAATATATAACTTAATGTACATAACTGATGATACTATGATCTGCTTGGGCAGCATTTAAGGTCATAGACAGGCCCAGGTCTTCTCTTTCTCCATATTTTAGTTTGAGTTTGAGGGAGCTAGAGTAATCTCTTGGGATAAGATCAAAGACAAGAGCTACTTCCTGTGTGTAGTTACACCAGCTAATCTCCAGAATCAGTTAGAGCAATTCATCTGGGTCCGACCTCACAAAGTGCTGTGTGTCTGCGTGCTTGTGTGTGTGTTTGTGGGTAAATCTGTCAGAGATATATGTGTATGAGCAGTGTATTTGGCAGAACGCAGGAGAAGACTCTGATTAAACTGGAAAACTGGTATACCACAGCATTAACACTGGAAAAATCACACACTGGAATCTTAATAAGAAACAGAAGCTGTTTTTTTTGGATGGGAGCCCAGCACAGGATAGAAGTTCTTTGTCAGATGGAGAGCTGAGCATTATGGGGCCTGGGGCGTGGGCCTGGTTGGGAGAGGAATTGGAGTTCATTGAGTCTAGTGTAGGCTTTCATTCTTGGAACTGTACACTCTAAAAACAAACCAGCATCACGTGGACTGAAGCTTAAACTGTCACGGGAGTGGCCGGCCATCGAGGGGGCCTGTATTTGGGTTGGATGGATACCACACGGAGTAATGAAACAAAACTCTGACCTACTGAGACATACAGCTGGGACAGAAGTAGGGGGAGATATGAAGCACCTCAGTGTCAGCACGCTGAATCGGTTTGGGAGGGGTGCAGAGGAGCGGCTGTGATCGCTAAAGCCTGGCCGGCATCAGGCCCGGATGCCTGGTCGTATTGGTCTCTCTGTAGTGAGTCTGAACTGTGACCCAAAGTCTGAGCACTCGGCACAAATTCGTCTGCTTGCTCTATTTCAGATTGACCTACGAGACGACCCCAAAACCATCGCCAAGCTAAATGACATGAAGGAGAAGCCCATCGCCACTGAGCAGGGGCAGAAACTGGCCAAGGAGGTACATCTGTTACACGACAAGAACAATACTAATCCACCATGGGCTGTTACACACTAATGTACCACAGAGATGATGGGTAGTTACACACTTGTACACCATATACTGTAAAAAAGGTCTGAATTCACCTATTTGCAGGAGGAAACCGGGTCATTTTAGCTTGCTGCTTTCTAGCCTTTGTGGTCATCATCCAGACTGATTCTCTTTCAAGGTAAAGTAATTCAAAGACGGCGCTTCTCCGAGTTAAATGTGACAAGCAGGAACAGAAGATATACCTTTGAGTACAGTAAATGTCATTGTGGAGTACAGGCTGTTCTGAAAAGTGGAGAAACCAAAATGAGATACAGGAAGTAAGATCTGTATCCAGAACAGTGTTCTATATATTCTATAGGCATTCAATTACAAAAAAAAAACACAATTTTGTCTGTCTCTTCCAGTTATCTTATACCTTCATATCAAAAGTAGAGTTGTGAATATATGAACATGAACTAATATGGTAACCTTTCAATTTTATTTGAACTTGGTGCAGTACTGGCCTGCAGTGTTCCCCTGCAGCAGCAAAAAGCAGAATGCAGCTCCAGTGCTTTAACATATTGATGGTCAGAGTCAAAGGAACCTGATCGCATACATCCCATTTGCAGAGAAGACTCTCTACAGACCAGAGTTACAATAACTAACCACAGCCTTAAACAGCAAGGCAAAGAGCGAGGAAACGTAACTCAGTGCCTGCTTAACACCAGCTGTGCGCTAGGTGCTATTGGCGCTTATTGGCTTATTTAATATCAGATGCCTTCCAAAACTTAATCCAGGTGCCATGTGGACCTCCTACACTGAAAAGCAGACATCACTCTGATGCAGTTCCATCTGCAGAGATGAATTGCATCATGTCTGTGTCAGTCTGAGCTGAATTATGAACTAAGATATGAAATGAAAGCCCTTCACTGTCAAGAAGTCACACTTCCTTTGTGGCCAAAGCTTTACAGTTTCTGTGCCCTCCCCCTTCCACCATATAACCTTCCTTTCCCTCTATGCCCCTCCCAGATTGGTGCATGTTGCTACGTGGAGTGCTCGGCGTTGACGCAAAAGGGGCTGAAGGCAGTCTTTGATGAGGCCATCATCGCCATCCTTGCGCCAAAGAAGGGCGCCCTCAAAAGGCGCCTGGGCTCCCGCTGCATCAGCTGCTGCTTGATAACGTGAGCTGGGGGGAGGGGGGGGGGTTTGGGGGAAGAGGCGGGAGGGACCGGCGGCCGGAGAGACGCAGCGGCAAAACTCTCGCTGGACGGCAGCGGCAATGTTGGCCGGGGTGGAGATGCACAAGAGCCAGAGACCCGACGGCATTGCACAAACGAGGACCCGACCCAAGGGCTCGGTTTTGGTGCCGACTCTTGCCGACGCAGGACTCTGGAGACTGGAAGCCGCGACAGAACTGGGAGGAAGTCCATCCAAATAACCAAAGTAGCACAAATGTACACCGACACACTTACTTAATTAAGACTGTGTTCTGCTTCAAAAATACATTGGGTGTTTTTTTTTTTTTTATTTTGACACGAAATATTTGCAGACCTGTTTTAAAGAGGCTTTTACTCCTATTGATTTATTGATTTATATGAGTATATAAATTCACTTGGGGTGTTTTTGTTTTGACAGCTGATTTTCGCTTGACAGTCATGACTGTGATGTTTTTTGGAGCCTCCTTCCTCCCCTGCCCGCTCATGTAGCTGGTTTGGATGTCCTGCCGGGTACTGTTTTCACTGTGCTGATGGTGTCTGTGGACAGAGGTGACCCCTACGTGACCCAAAAGCAACCCCCAGAGTCTCCTGAAAAGACCTGTAAGGAATGGGGGACAGGCACAGGACTCTAGAGGGGTAGTGGCTAAATTCACTGTGGACGACCCATCCTTCAACTGCCTCTAGCTTTACCCAACTCTGTGAAGCTCTATTGTTTTTATTTTTTCAATAGAAGCAACAAGAATGATGAATGACAGCCCCTTTTTGTTTGGCAAGGGGGCCAGTTTTTGCTCCCACTCTGATGTGCTTGACATGTCCTAGGCCTTGACTGTACAGCCACATGGACTGCTCCGTAGTGACACCCTGAGCTCGACCTTGGGGAAGCCAACCATGGCCCCTTCATACTGCTGCAGTACTGCTGTGGAGCAACCATTTGTGAACCGACTGCTTTTTATTACCGCTTCTTTTCGTAACAGGACTTGTGGCACAGTACTCGCTGTCGTAGGAGTGGCTTCAGTCTGATGCTGCACAGCAAAAATAACCACGACCTCCTGTTGTCTGTTACGTTCTCTTTTCCCAAGAGGCATACAACCCCAAAATAAAGGTGTATATCATTTTAAGGTGCTGTCGGTGCCATTCGTGGCTGAAGCTGTGTGAACTTGTCTCAGTGAAGACACAAGTCAATCTGTTTTTTTTTTTTGGGGGGGGGGGGGGGGGGTGTGGTGCACAGGTTTCTATGCATTGGATGAATGTCTTGTAATTCCTGTACTCTACAACCCAGCCTGAGAGTCACGAAGGGTAAAAACGGGATCTGGATTATTTCAACTGTAGGCAGAGTTTGATGTTTACACTTTGGACGGACAAATCTTGCTTACCTTATGTGGTAAGATTGCCTATATTTTGTCTATGAGTAACAACAAACCACTTTTATGTTAAGGTGCAAGGTGCCAGCATAGAACATAGCAATGCCGCCCAGACTTTATTAGTGGATATTTAACAGTAGAAGGATGAAGGAATTCTGGGCCCGTAGCTGCACTGGATTCCGTGCAGGGTCGTCGTCACCCACAAACTTTGTGTACTCACTTCTACTTCTGCTTGGTTATTTGAAGTAAAACTAGTAGATCCTTCTTAATTTCAGATATATAATCACACAAGATGCAAGTGATCAAAATTAGCCCTGGTCCCATAAACAAATACATAAAAAGCCATCTGGGCTAAGCAGAAAATGCCTTAAATACATCAATGTATTCCTTGATCGGTCCTGTTTAATTGATAGTACCCTGCTGCTCTGACGGACTGTCAGATAAATGCTGTAGTAATGTAATACAACACATTCATGCAAAGCGCCTTGGGTGACTCTGTTGTGAAAGGCGCTATATAAAAATAAATAGAATTGGACTGAAACTGGCTTTACAGCCTTAAAGATGGATGAGGTGCCACTCTGCACTTAACGTGCTGTTTACGCTGGCCGCCCCCTTCAGTGCCAAATTAATACAATTTTCTGCAGGTGACCAGATGTTAATCTTGTTTATACATTCATAGTCAACTCAACGAATAAGACTACGAGATAGCTCACCTGTGACAACTCACCCGTGACTACTAATCTGAAAACGGATAGCTTCGTCTCTTGGTTACGTTTCTGCATAATATTCAAATTATGGCACCGTTCCTTAGTGTTGACACTCAGACTTAATTATGTTGGTATTAATGTCACATATCTACCATTGCAACCGTTTTTTCTACTATCATGATAATAAAATGTCCATAATTCTGTGAGATCTTCACTTGAGTGGAGTTTATTAAGCAATGCATCGATCCACAGTATGGGGGGGGCTTGGCTCAGAAAATAATCCCATTTGCGAGTCTCATTATGATGATATGGGGTTACGCATATAAAAAGGGAAAAAACGTTACTAGTCATGGCTGTTTACGCAGATTATAACAGGTTTCCTGCTATTTTTATCTCCTACTAAATTTAGTGTAATGAGTTTGTCCCAGCAGCTGGGATACGACGCAGGGCAGCATTTTAATCCAAAAAGCGCCGGCGGGCGTTCCGCGTACATCTGCGCGTCAGCATGCAGATCAGGGAGGGATCAGTTATCGATAATAGCGATTTATTGGTAAAAACCGGAGTGGAACGCCAAATGATGTCATTTCCGTTCGGGTTTCGCCGTCTCCTTTTGCAGATTTATGCTTTTTGGTGGAAACTTTTTTTCCGCGGACGGCGTGACGGGGCGCGTCCGCATTGCCCACGGCGCGCAGCCTGCGGAGCGGTGATGCACGTGTGCCTGCTAGTTTCCTCTCCGTTTTCTCTCTCCTCCTCCTCCTCTTCTTCATCATCATCCTCGGGGGGCTTCGATCACGCACCGTAGCGCAGTAGTTTTGCACCGACCCGGCTCCCGCAGTGAAAGCTGCGAGTAAATCAGTTTGGACGGAGAAGCCGCTTTTTGGACAGAATGCGGGCGCTATTTAGGATCCTGAATCCGCTCCTATTATTGCTGCTGTTTGGATGCTATCCTTCCCTGGTGAGTTTCCTCCACGATTTCCATTTATTGTTGCGCTGACATAAATTTAACAAGTTGACTGGCAAAAAAAGTGTTAACCAAATAAACTGGCGCATTAAAAAGTGATAACACCTATTATGTTTGCAACTGTTTCAATGAGCGCTGGCAGGGAATAACCTAATTATCCGCATTTTTTATTCCAGAGATATGGCAATAAACACAAATCTGACTGTAAAACTACTGGGAAAGGCACCATCGTTTCGGCAGGGTTTATGGTCCACAAATGCTCGTTATGTTTCAAATATTGTTGAATTGTGCACGTAACAGGCTTTCACGTGTGTTAATGAGAGCAAAATGATTGCAAATATATGCCCCGAGACTAACGAGAATAATTAACGAATGATAGATAGTATAATGACATTTTATTGATAGCCTTTGATATGCGAATACAGTTCATAGGACATGTAAACTAATGGCAAGCAGTACTGTGAAATCACCTAACTGATCGGGCCGTATTTTTATTTTATTACAAAATTGCGGCTGCTGAAAGGGACACCATGGAAAATAGTTACACATTTGAACATTATCGTTTTTTTTTAATCATAAGAAATATTTAAACGCGAATTATCTAGCACTTCGGTTCACAGTCAAGGTATTCATGTCAAATCAATGTTCAGTGCTGCTGGTAAGTATTTATATGCATTATGCTATGTGACGCATCTCCTTTCACGTGTACTGTAAGAGTAAAAGGTATATCTGTTTTTTATCTGTAATGAAATGTGAACAAAATCACCGCAGCAAGGCAAGCATTCCTGCTTTATACAAGATTGTAGTAATTGGTATAATAATGCCTCAGGAAGCGGCAAGTTGATTGCCGCTGGGAAAAGAAGTGAGACTGATCGGTGGGAAATGCATACTGGGAATAAAGACGGAAACAATATCTGCTATCGGTGGGCTATCGGTGATCTTGCGGACAAGTTTGCTAGTTCGGTTCTCCGGTGTCCGCTGCTCAGCGTCACCACCCTGCCACCGAGAGTCGCTCCATTCATTTGCCCATGCTGTCTTGATGCAATGGAGCTGTCCACAACGTGGTGCTGAAAAAAAAAAACGTTTCCAAACACCCCGATACGCAACACACCGCCCCTGATCCAGCGGCTGAAGGGGGCTTCGGTCGTTTTGCATAGGAATAGTGAATAGTGTTTTTAATTTTGCCTTTAATTTATAATCAGCAAGCTTAAAGAACTCTGGGTATTTTCTATTCAGGGTTTATTCAGGACTTATTATTCATGCAGTACTTCTCTGTTATAATAATAATTAATAATGGACTAATTACTGTAATTACTTATGTGGTATTGTTATCATTAATGTGTTTTTGGTGACTTAAGCTTGCCAAGTCTGTCTGTTCACAACTGCCAAAGAGTAAAACCTCTAAAATGCTCTAAAGTGGTTGTATGAAATGTAAGAGAGCCTCTTTTTTGCTAGGGGAATGATTAGTTAAGTATTGTTTACTGTAATTTCTGGTATTGTTTACTACAGTTTCTTATTTTTATTTTATGGAACTGCTTTCTGGTTATTTGCTGTATTGATATTGAAACTAGTGGAAGTTTATTGCCAAAAATTGGCTTTTATAATGTGGCCGCGAAAAATCAAGGCTAGATAAAACATAAAACATTCTACACAAAGGCTCAAACGTGGTCTAGTGTATGTAGCTGGACAGGCAGCCATTTGATTCAACATCTAGTTGCAGAATTTGTTGTTTTAGAGTGCTGTATTTCTTTTAGGTGTGTCATAGTGCAAAACAGTTGTTAATTTATGTTATAAGATGAGTGGTGTTAGGGGGGATCATGTGATCCACCTACAATTGCAGAGAATGGCGAGCTGAAGGCAGCTCTGGGTGTGTCATTTATGAATCAACAGGGGTCACTGTAGGAGTGTAATGAATCAGAAATGCAAACTCCAAACACATGGGACCACGGCGGAGACTGAAGCCTAGCTCCCAGATATTAGTGCATGTTCTCTCTGCGTTGTCATGGGGTTTTCTCCAGGTACCCGAGTTTTCCGGCTGAAGTTACCAGATTGCCTGTAGCTGTTTCCTGCAATGGGTTGGTGCCCCATCCTACGGTGATCTCTGCTTCGTGCCCATAGTCTCTGGCATGGGCTCCAAACAGGACAAGTCTTTACAGAAAATGGGGAGATAAATATATATATTTGTGTAAAATACATACATAATTATGGTTGTACAGGCAGCTATTAACCAAATGTAAAATCCAATGAGCAGCTTCCCAATAACCAGCTCTGAGTTTTCTCTAGTACAGCATTATCACAGAATGTATGTGGGCTTGGTCTTAAGATCAAAAGCGTTCACTTGAGGAGAAGAAAAACACCTTTATTTTCTAAGAATGAGATAAGGGTGATACACAATGTGTGTTGAGTGTCACTTCACGGCTGTTGAAAGGATTAATTGATGTGCAAGTGAAGTGCAATTTCTTAATAAAAAATTCTTACGGGGGCCCTAACTTACGGTAAGTCATTTTTCAAGTATCCTCAAGTGAATTGGCTATGTAATGCTGAAATTCGTCATTGCGGCTATTAACATGATAAAATGGAATTAAGGTTTTATGTGCATTGTATTAAATGCCTAGCCTTCTGCAAGGGAAAAAAATACAATTATTTGTTGGTTATAAATTTCCCACTGTCATGTGCACTACAGGGTATAATGTAGATTGTGTCACCATAAAAATATTACTCTATTATTGTATTATGTAAGTCAAATGGATGATAGGTTTCTTGACACATATAAAAAGAAAATTGCATTGGCTTGTAACAAACTGCAGTTCTCTCTGTAAATGATACCTGTTTCCACCCACTATGAGAAGGTGAAGGGCAAGTATTACTTTCATTATACTACTGGTAATGTCAATGTATATATTGTTCCTGAGTGATGTCCCTGCATTAATTGATTTGCATCTACATAATGATGAATATAATTAATCTGGGGATACATTGCACGCTGATTTTAGTCAGTTCCATTTATATTCCATTTATATATTTATACGTGAATCCATTCATCTTCCTACTACTTAGGTTGGTCAGCGTTGGGGGGCAGGCTGGAGCAAGAGGCTTGGGTATAAACACACACACACACACACACACAGTATGGTCTATTTAGTGATGGTAGGACATGCAAACGACATGCCAGTGAAGGTGGGACTTGAACCCCCAACCCTGGTGGTCTCAGGCATCATATGGATCTTCATTCATATTTCTTGCCATAGATAAAATATATCATGGATGCATATGTTGATTTATTTATGAAACCATGAAAACAATTCCAGGCCTGGGGACTATAAAATAGTGGAATATAAAACCTTAAAATACATACAGTGCTTCTGGGGTCACTCTCAACTCTCCATGACCATGTACTTGATAAACCTGGATGGATGGATGGATGGATGGATGCTCCTATTTAATAAAGTTTGTTCCTTAAGGTGTCAAAATGGATTAATACTCCAGTTTCCTCCAATAAAATGTTGCATGACAACATTGTGATATTTGTTGTGATGTTTAGGCAAAACGGGTCCACTTGACAAAGTGCTGTCAGGAGATCTGCCAAGGCTTACCACTGTTTTCGATCCTAATCTTCATTCCATCTGACTTCTGGCGTTCCTGGTATGACACAGTGCAGGCGAGAGTTCAGACCCGTCTCATACGAACTGAGCAAGCTGCCATGAAAATGAGTGACATACAAAGACATAATCCCAGGATATCCATTCAGGATCAACTTCAAAGTATCATGTATCATTTGATTTTATTATTGAGCAAACAGATTGGGGAAGTCTTGGGAACAAGATATCGGCCTTAATGCATAATCTGCACGTCTTTTATATGAAGATTCCAAGTCCAAAAGAACCATGATGATTCTGGAAGTTATGGCAAGTCAATTCACGCAAATTTATTCCAGCAGCAGGTAGAAAGCAGTACATGAACTTTCAAGAATTTTATATAAGGAGTTTCGCACTGACATTAATCATGTTGTCTTGATATAACACAGAGGTAATGAGTATAAGAGTAGAGTCTAATCAGTGTGTGTTGCGTGTGCCTTGGAGCAGTGCTGTGATGGACACGGCAGGGTTATGAAACCTGTCACTGACATTAGAACTTTATACCCCAAAAATGGCAGGCTAGAGTGGGGTGGGGGTTGTCTGTATCATGAAAACCTTAACAAGGGAAAACGTTTGTGGTACTTTGGCCTTGTTTCACATTTATGCATGTAGCTCACTAAACTGGATTTAATTAAACTGGAAGTTTAATTAATATGTATTATACAAAAAGTTGGATGGTATGGTGATGCACTGGTCAGCACACTTCCCTCATACATCCACGGTCGGGGGTTCGTCCTGCCCGTGTTACATCAGATTCCTCTTGCTGTCAGATAAATTGGTCCTCCAAATTGCCGGCAGTTTCTGTGGCCCCCTTGTGCCCGATAAGCAAGAACACGGGTGGTACACTTGTCTATATTTCTGTGGAAACGTAAAACTAAACCAAATATTTCACATCTATTGTAATAGGCAGCTTTGATCATTACTTATAGCATTTTCCGAATCCCAATCGAATGGCCGCAGTACTTGGCTGATCAGGAAGACGTGGGCGGTATTTATGCTTCTGATAGTGAATCTAACAGGTCAGACCTCAAACAGTAAGAACACTGCTCTTTATCACATACATAAAGCCTCCACTATTAGTATTATTTTTAGAAACGATATTGAATGCCTGGTAGCATAGAGAGTAGCTGGGTTCAGTGAGTATATTGTCCATAGTGACTTCTGCATTGCCATTTGTTTAAGCATCAGGCGTAGAGAGGCATTGCATGGGTAGACATTATGAAATATATCATAGAACAGTGTAATAGCATACATGTACTTGGTTTGCAGGGTTTACTGAGAGTTACATCACTCTCAATCAACGAGATATCTGTGGATAGCATGTCTGTAGCACCTGTGGCACTGGCATGCTGGCGAATTGTCTCCCGCCCGCTACCGTCGATGTGGAGATGGCCCGCGGACGCTAATGTTTACAAAGGAGGAGCTCACCGGCGGAAGCCCCCGCGGAGAGCTTGATGGAGTAGGACTCGTCACTGGCACACACCCGCTCGCTCTGACCTAGCAGGCTAGATCGATGACTAGGGGATATATTTTTTGCCCTTTTACAGATTTATTTATATGTCTAATCCATTTTTTCCCCCCTGACTATAAAATGGGTCTTTACCATCTGCTGAATAAGGAGATACAAATTTTTCCATCCGTTTGATCAAGCAGAATGCTCAGCCATAGAAGGGTAGAAATCATTAGGTTCTTTTCCTCTCTAACAGCCATATTGCATCAGATTCAAATATCTAGTTTTAAGTAGTTGCACTCTCTTAAAATGTTTGGCCTGGAGTGTCGGGTGGGTTTTCGCTGGGGTGGGGTGAGTTTGGGGAAGGTGAGAACAAACAGTTCCTAATACCTGGGTGCAGTGAGAGATGTTGGGAACCTCAGCAGTTGTTAATGAACACATCACCAGAGCTGGAAATAAAAATAGGCGCTTATTGCGATGGCTGATTAAAGCCAGACGTGGCTTAACACATTAAGATCGCTGCTCTGTAATCAATGGGAAGTTACAAAAAGGAAAAACAATAGGGATTCAGCACGACAATGGCTCAGAGGGAAGAAAAATCATGTAGGCTGTTTTTAGACCTGTTTTTTTTTTTAATGGAACGGGAGAATAGGAAAGCGAAACGCTTAATTAACGCACGTATCAGATTCCTTAATCGGATCATTTAAGCACCATCGGGTGAACCGTGCCGCTCCGGGTGGCCCCGAGTCGCGGGAAAGGTGTGTGCAGTGAGCCGGCATGCCGTATGCACCGGCAGGTTCCAGCTGCCGGGTCGTTAATCATACTCAGAAAGCACCGCTTAGCGCAATAACGCCTCCGAAGACTTTACCCTGCGCCGTAAGGTGAAGAAACTGCTATGATGTGGCACTTTTAATCCTTTAAAAGGGGATCAGGACCACAGAAATTTTAAAGTATGGCACAGGAGATGTTTTGCTATTATCATTATTATTATTGTTATTATTATTACTATTATTATTATTTATTATATACACAAGGCCAGAAAATTACAGATATCTGCTGAATTGGCAATGACTTTGTGATTGATATGATATATGCCCGAGTGAAATCAACTCGTTTCAGGAAATAATGGCTTCCTTTGTGACACCCATCCAGGCAATTCGCTCTTTGATTCCATGGCAGGGTGTCTCTGCCCCGTTTGCCCGGGGGTCTCGGTGCTGTGAAGCCTTGGGCCCTGGCGGGCTCGGATGTGTCCGCGTGCTGACAAGCATGTCCATTTCTGCAGACGATCGGGCCCCAGGAGGGCTGGCAGGTGTACAGCTCAGCGCAGGATGCAGACGGCCGCTGCCTCTGCACCCTGGTGGCCCCCGAGCAGGGCCTCTGCTCCCGCGATGCCAAGAGCCGCCAGCTCCGGCAGCTGCTCGAAAAGGTACGTGCACGCAGACACACGCGCGTGCAACACTCGCTCGCGCACACACACCCACACACACAGGTCAACTCAAGGTTTTCAACAAAATCATGCACATTTACAATAAAAAAAAAAACAGACCACATATTTGCATTTTGTCTACATGTGTGTTCTCCTCCTGTCGTTATGAGGTTTCTTCCAGTTTATCCCCACAGTCCACAAACATGCTAAGGTGAATTGGAGTTGCCATATTGTCTGTAGTTGTGAATGGTGTGAGTGTGCCCTGTCCTGGGTTATTCCCTGCTTTTCCCATAGCTTCTGGGATAGGCTCCAGACCATTGTATCCATGCACAGGACCAGTGGGTATAGAGGATGGACGGACATTGTTTCATACATTCTTATGAGAGGAGGCTTAGCCAATCCCTAGAGTCGTTGAGGCTAAAGGGCCTTGCTCAGGGGCTTGATGGTGAAATCAGTCTGCCAACCCTGGGATTTGACCTTACGATCACAGGCACGGTGTTCTAGACCATTGAGCTATACACCAAAGCCTCTGAAAAGTCATCAAAATTGCCTGGCATCCACCTCCTGTAACCACTTTTCCTAGGCAGGGTCACCAGAGCTTACAGGTACAAGGCGGGGAACGACCCATGATAGGGCACACACACACACACCATTCATACACACAAACGGGCAATTTATTAAGTCCAATTAGCCTCACCACTGTGGGGGGAGACCAGAGTACCTAGAGGAAGCCCAACAATGTCATGGGGAGAATATGCAAACACAGAGCCAGGGCAGAGCCTCGAACCCTGGTTCCCGAGGTATGAGGCAACAGTGCTAAACACTGTGCCACCAAGCCATGAGCAGCACCTGGCCAATAACTGATATTGATAGAAAAGGTATTTCTTTAGTTTATGTTTCAAGTTCATATCAAGAATTGACGTTGAGGCACAATCTTGCCCAGCGAGTTTCAAAAGCCTGGGCCAAGCACCAGCCCAGCAAAATGCCCGAAGGAGCCTTAGGTGCCAAGGGAGCGCCCATGTTCACTAAGGTGTGGGGATTAAGTTGTTTAATCGGGCGCTTAAGCGTTTAACTGAGACAGAAAACCTGCGGCGTACGCTGATCCCTAGGCACCGGGATAGAACACCCACAGAGTCCGCCACTGTGGAAGTCCCTGTGAGGCACCGTGGGCCCTGTGCAGAATCTCTGGGGGTGGGGCAGATTGAATTGCCAAATCGGAGTCTGAGTTTCAGAGCAGTTTCAGGGCTCAGTAAGAAGCTTTCAAAGTGATTTTGTCGTGTTTTATTCAACCTGCTACTGTAACTGGATATAAAATACTTTACCCTAAATACAGACCATGTGCGTCAGATGCTCAGATCTCCACTTTATGATTCTGAAAAATCATAAAAATTTGGGATGAACTGGTAGACCTCAAGCTGCAAAATAACTTAAAGTTAGCCTGAAAGATCCTAATTGATCACTGTATTGTCCAATGAGTAGATTTTGACTAATCAATGTCCAGTCAGCAGACAGCGTTGGCACCTCACATCTCAGGATCATTATTTAGAGTCCAACCCAGGTTCCGTGCGCCCCCCACGTTTGTGTAGGATACTCTGGACACATTGGTTTCCTCCTGTGGTCCGAGAACATGCGGTTATGGCTAATTGGTCACCCTGAGAAAGTGAAGGCATGGCTTCCCTGTAGACTGCTGTGCCATACATGATGTTCCCCACAACATCCCGCTCTTACCTCAGAAGGTTCCAGAATATTACTGCCTTTACCAAATAAGTGGGTTTATTATTATAATAGATGGACAGACGGCTTGGTAAGTGAAACCGCACCTTTGGCCTTAAACTAAAATAAGAAATGTTCCAATCCATCAGATAATTGGAAATATATATACAGTAGGTGTTAGATTCATGGATTTCTGTAAGAGCTTTTTTTTTATGTAGCCCTAAGTAATTAAATAAGTTGAGTAATGTTATGGTTTTTTGGGTTGTACTGCCTCATACCTCGTGGGTTGGGGATTTATGTATTTTTATACATTGAGTTTATATATCTGTGATCTTATTCTAGCTGCTGTAGTGTCCTCCCAAGAATAGGCCGGTTACATGAACTGGTGTCCCTGAATTGCTTTGCTCTGCAACGCACTGGCGCCCCATGCTTCCTCGTCATGCATCAGTAGCTACAAAATCTGGACATGCATACATGCGATGACATTTTATCTTACAGGTGCAGAACATGTCACAGTCAATAGAAGTTCTGAACTTGCGGACACAGAGGGATTTTCAGTATGTCATGAAAATGGAGAACCAGATGAAAGGACTGAGGACAAAATTCAGGCAGATCGAGGCTGAAAGGAAAACCTTAATGACCAAAGGATTCCAAGTAAGTTCCTTCTGCTTTTCACTGGCTGCTCTGAGGCTGTCGTCAATGGTGCTGCGGGTTTATCACGGTGCGTATCGCTCAAATTTAAGAATTTCCTTTTCCTGATCATTCAGACGAAATGCTGGGACTTATTGAATTCCATCAGTATGGGAAGCTTCTGTTGTCTAAGTTTAGGAGACGGGTCAAAGTCACACAGATAGATTGAGATCATTCACCTGAAAATAGGTGATTAGTTATAAGCAGTGTAGAAAATGCCACAAATTCAACAGAGATGTCAATAAAGCAATTTGCAGATGAAATCCTTTTTCTTTTAGAAAAGGAAAGATAGTTTATAGCTACTGTGCAATATCAGGCCATCCCCTGGCCTCCAATCAGATGGTCTGTTTGGCTTCTCAGATAAGGAGTAGATTGAAACATGATTGTTTTGCTGTCTGAACCCTGTGGGGAAGTGCTCCATCGCTGCACACATCACCGGCACAGCTGAGCAGCCGCCCGGCCCTAAAAACTGATCAGTTACGACGCAGAGGCAGGTTCGCTAGCGCCCCCCACCCCGCGTCAGCCTCATCGCCCCATTTTGCGAGCAGGAGCTGAAGGAGAAGATGGACGAACTGCAACCCCTGATCCCGGTCCTGGAGCAGTACAAAACGGACGCCCGGCTCATCTCGCAGTTCAAAGAGGAGATCCGCAACCTGTCGGCCGTGCTGACGGGCATCCAGCAGGAGATCGGGGCGTACGACTACGAGGAGCTGAACCAGAGGGTCATCAGTCTGGAGAACAGGCTGAGGGAGTGCATGAGCAAACTCAGTAAGGCCTTGTCCTCTGCCTTCTGCTTGCCCGGGTGTTGAAGTGCAACATGGAATGCATAGCAGCCTCGTGCTAAATTAGCATATAATAAAGCCATCAACCAGCATTCACATTCCTGTTAGCCTGCATGCTACGGAAGCATGCTGATACCAGAAACATTAATATTGATGAGGAGCAGACCCAGCTGTCTGGAAACAGATGCTATATTGAACATAGAGAGGCAGGACCAGCTGTCAGTATACAAACAATACAGTATTTATGGTTATTTTATTATATACAGTATTGTGAAAATATCTGGAGGAGGAAGCATAAATCTGACAGATGGTGGGGTGGAGTAGGAACATACCCATACCATATAATTTTTAGGACATAATAGGAATGCTAGGAATTTGTATGGATGTTAGTGTATACATGGCATGATGTGAAATGAAGTGCCTTATGTTGGTCTCTTAACAGCATGTGGCAAGTTAATGAAAATCACAGGCCCTGTAACAATAAAGACGTCTGGCACAAGATTTGGAGCGTGGATGACTGATCCACAGGCCTCTTATAGGAACAACAGGGTAGGTTGTGTGCATTTTAGTACTGCATCACCCTTTATGTCCTTTTATAGTTTTTAAAATGGGTTTTGACAGGATATTGCTTAACGAAATTTAATGTTTATTCAATTTTATGTAGGTTTGGTATATGGACAGTTACACCAATAACAAGATTGTTCGTGAATACAAGTCTATGGCAGACTTCATTTCTGGAGTAGAGTCGAGAACCTACAACCTTCCTTTCAAGTGGGCCGGGACCAACCATGTGGTCTACAATGGCTCTCTGTACTACAACAAGTACCAGAGCAACATCATCGTAAAGTACAGCTTTGAGACAGGCCAGATCCTTGCCCAGAGAGCACTGGAGTATGCTGGCTTCCACAACGTCTACCCGTACACCTGGGGTGGGTTCTCGGACATCGACCTCATGGCCGACGAACTGGGCCTGTGGGCCGTATACGCCACCAACCAGAATGCAGGCAACGTCGTCATCAGCCAGCTGGACCCCGACACTCTGGAGGTCCTGAAGACCTGGAACACTGAGTACTCCAAGAGGAACGCAGGGGAGTCCTTTATGATTTGTGGCACGCTCTACATCACCAACTCCCACCTGACTGGTGCCAAAGTCTACTATTCCTACTCTACCAAGACGTCAACCTACGAGTACATGGATATCCCCTTCCACAACCAGTACTTTCACATTTCCATGCTCGACTACAATGCCAGGGACAGGGCACTCTATGCGTGGAATAATGGCCACCAAGTACTTTTCAACGTCACACTCTTCCACGTCATCAAAACCACCGACGACTCCTAGGCTGACGCTCTGTGTAGCTTCGCCAGAGTTTGCACAGAATTTTATTGATTAATTATTTTCCCCACTCCAACATAGACCGTTTTCGGTTTTCTGATCCTTAAAACAACGCCTTTTGTATGTTTGCTTCAAAGGACATTAAAAACTGAATTGTAAAAAAAATTCAATATGTTACAATTATAGAGAGCATTATATACATTTACTATTGTTTTCTACTCATTGCAATGAAACATGCAACTTATTGTATTTAGTTGTAGATACTTGTATGCATGTATGTAAAAACAAATCCTCTTATCAGTTATAACAGTAGGCCTATATTTCTATTATTTATTTGTATGCTTGGCCATTTACAATTTCCCCTGAAACTACTGCCAAACAGAAAGAAACACCTAGGGTTCCCCTGTCAGAGTAAATATAATACGGAATATAATGATATTTTTGTAAGTGTTGGACCCCTTTAAAATATGACATAGCACAAGGTATTATTTTGTGTGTCCTTCCCATTACACTGTTCGGTTTTATTTCAGAATATATTTTTTTAATGTGAGATATTTTAAGTGAATAGATATTGTTATGCCCAGCCGAATGTGTCCATGACTTTAGACTGTCACCCCGACCCGTGAAGTTACACCCACGGGAAACTGATGAAAGGAAAACCAGAATGTAAAATGTTAAGTCTGTTTTGTTTCCGTGTACCTACATTCCTCTGGTTATCTATTATACGCAAAAGCGAACAGGGTCGAACGGCCTCGTTTGTCTGTGTTTTATTTTCCGGCTTTTTGTCGAGGGTGATCCGGCTTGTCACTTCACTGTAAAGAGGGATTACTGGGGCACGGTGTGGCAGGTTTATAGCAGCGGCTGAGCAGTGCTCTAAAGTGGACATCGCTTGCTTTAGTGGCTGAGTAAAAACTTCCATTGAGCCAGGCCGCCGAGGTCTTATCAGCATTCTGCTCTGTGAAACTGTGAAAGATGTCTACTTCACAGCACAGATATCGGGGCCTGTAATCCAGGATCTTATTAGCCAGAGAGGTTTATTACCATTGAGAGCTGAATCATCAGACAGTATTTAGCATTAATCGGGAATGGTTACATAGGTAGTTGCTTAGGGCCAGTGCCAGCGCCACCCACTGGTGAAGCTTTGCTAAGGCACCACATGTTCTTTGACCAGCAATGGCTGTTCCATGGGAATGACTGCGTTTATGTGAGTTTTTACAGATATGGACATGCTTGTATCTTTTACTTTGAACATGCTAGAATACTCCCAAATATCGCTGGCTGAAATCTGCATAACAAAAATGCTGCTGGAAGACCACTATCATTTGTGTACTCTTTTCATATAGTAACTATAATCAGCTTTCTTCACCCAGGTACATAAATCTGGCAAAACGACCAAATACTTACTTTTCTTAACATAGCATTTTCAGTAACAAGCGCCCATCTTAAGTAACACTTTGGTTTTAGACTGCTAGGTCTAGATGGGTTGCTAGATGGAAAAACAGGCATTGCACCCACAATGCACTTTTAATAGAGATTTGAGGGAGGCTACCTGTCAGAAATATATTCGGAAACCCCTTATTATCATGCAAAACTTTTACCCCGAGTCCTTGTTCAACACCGTGCGCTTCTCCCAGAGGACGAAGTACGTACCGCACCTGATATCCAAAGCAATAACAAAGGAGAGGACAGGTTTTCAGGTGGCTCATTTGCATTTCAAGTAAATGTTTCGCTATATTCAGTCTCACAGAGGGATAAAACATAATCTAACGCCTAAAGCGCAGTAACACGAAAGCCTTACATTTTTAATTCGGTTTGATCGCTGCATTCATTTAATTTTCATCCTCGTTTTTACCACTTTAATAACTCGCAAGGAAACAACTTGGCGCATGTCAGAGACAGACGAGAATAAAAAGTGAGGTTACGGTGTGTATTTCGCCCCGTAAAATTTAAAAGATCCAATGTCAAAGCAGGGTGACGGCCCATAAAATTATTCACACTGTGAAAACAGACCAGAATATATGTATAAAAATGGACCAAAAACTTGTCATGACCTTCAGACTTAAATGATCGTCAAGTTAAAATAGCGTGGCTAGAGCTTATAGCACAGTAACAATAGAAAGCGCAGGATACTAATTAGCTTTACCTATAGAAAATTAGTTTTATTTGACTGATGTGGATTTTTTTTTTTTTTGCTTGAGTAATTTTATGTAGGAATCTACGACGATTAGTCGTTATTAATATTAAGAATTTTGATTATCTTCATAAAAAACAACCTTGGAACGCATTTTAAAAATCTAATTCTAAGTTTATATTGGTAATGCCGACGGATTAAAAGTGCATGAGCCTGGTAAAGGTCACCTGATGCATATCCGTGGTCACGTGTCCAGCTGCCAGCCACACGTGTCACGAAGGTAAATTAACGTACAGTAGGTGAAATCACGATTATTAATGGGTGATGGGTGAAACGGGCATTCTGGCTGTGGGCATTTTAATGACAGGCTTGTTTGCTGCGGGTTGCCGGTCCTGAGGTATTTATTTTTAATTTGTGGCAGATTAGGTTAAATTAATAACAGAGTTGCGTGTGGTGTCTCAAACTTATTTTCCAGAGTAGTTACTGAATCTAACAGCCGCGCTTTCACGCCAGGACACCATCTCGATCCTGTTCTTTTTCCCGTCCTGTGTGCTTACTTCAGTTCAACGTTTGTAGTTTGTTTGTTTAGAATGCCATAAGAAATTATGTAAATTTTAAAGAGATCGTTAACGGCTCGGGCTAATGAAGTCATTCATTCGCGGGTCTTCTGTCAGACACAGAGATCGACTGGAAAGCGTACATGGAGGAGGTGGAAGGGGTCATAAATGGCACCTACGACTATACCCTACTTAAAGGAGGCACCGGCCCTTTGGTGTGAGTCCTGGCGGCCGGCCGAAGAGCGTTACATCTCTAACCAATCTTAAATGGGGGTCTACAGCCTATCCTATTTGTCTTTTTGCGCACAGGTATCCGGCTGGTTTTGTGTACATTTTCATGGCTCTGTACTACATAACTGGCCATGGGCTGAATATCAGGATGGGGGGATGTTTGCTGGCTTGCTGTTAGACTTCTGTATCTACCACCCAGCCCAGAGGCTGAGCATACCAGCATGATACTTTTATCCAGCAAAACAACTGCATGTGACTGGACTAGGGTTGTCACAATAGTACAGTTTCAAACTCGATACCGATACAAAGGGAAGTACTCGATACTTGCTACATACAAAAAAAATTAGGTATACATTTGTTAAAATCAAAATTAGAACAATACAAGTAACATCATTGACAATTTTTAAGTTGTCTGACGTATTGCAAAAAAGAAATACAGTAACATGACTATATACGACAAATATTTTAAGATCGTCTTAGGTAATGCGAGAATCAGGAGGAGACAATATTTTTTAGGTAGTGCCAAAAAAATAAAATCCCCCCCAAAAATAAATATCAAACAGCAACAATGACGACAATATTTTTAGGTTGTCTTGCTAGTATTAGCTATAGCCACTACCTTAATGATAACAGATGGTTAATTGCTAGTAGTTAAATAGTTAAATGTTAACATTTGTGCCAGCTAGGTTAATATTTATGATGATTTTTTTTTAGTACTTCATTGTTGTTGAAATGGAAACTTGATTTTCCACAGAACCACAGAATTTCCCTTCTGGGACCGGCTCCTGTTGCCTTTTAACCCATTTCCCGTCAGACTGACCCCAAACATGGGATAGGGGTTAATCCAGTGTGTAGTCTGATTAAGCCTGTATAGAGGTCTCCTGCAGTTTGGAGGCTGTGCTTCAGTGACAGGGATCCAGGTGCCTCTCTATGTCGTCGCCTTCTTTGTGTACTGTGCCTCCTACCGCATCCACTCAACCTTGTGGCTATGATGCTGCTGTTTGGTGCCTCTGGCAATGGTGGTGTATTGGTTAGGGATACAACTGTGTGGGGGGGAGGGGAGGGGAGGGGAGGGAGGACAAGAAGAATATAAAAAGGCTGCTTTTATAGAGTACTTTTCAAAACACTTTACAGAAGCAATAAGATGATCTTTATGATCTGAGATCACAGGATAACCTGCTGGCCACACCAACACCTCTTCCAGTTTGGTCTCCCATCCAGAGTATGACCTGCAGGTGCTATGGCAGCTGACAGCCTACAACCCAGACACATAACACTTGATTCATTCCACCACAGATGCATGGTGGGAAACTCAGTTGTCTTCGGTAATACTGTAAATGACACATCCTTTGTTGGCCATTTGCCGAAGTACAGATATATTAGAATCTCTTCATCTCTTACTCCACCTTGCTCGCCAAGGCAAAGAGGCTACACCAACACCTCTTCCCACCCAAGTACTGGCCAGGCCCAAACCTGCTTAGCTTCAGATGGATTACCTACCCTGAACCACAGGTGGTATGGCTGCTGACATGCATTGAACATAAGAACTTAAGATAGTTACAAATGAGAGGAGGCCATTTGGCCCATCAAGCTCATTTGAAAGGAATTAAAATTGATCCTTTAAAGGTCCATACTATACTATTCCATACTCTAATAATTACACACTGTGAGAAGAAGTTCTTTCTCAGAAAATTCTCTATAGCTTGGGCATCACAGTATAGGGTAAGCTAATGTGCAGCACTCATGGAGCTGGGGGTTAAGGGCCTTAATCAAGGGCCCGCAGACATGTGACTTCTGCCAGGGCTCAAAGCAAAATGTAGATGATAGATCATGGGTCTCGAACTCCAGGCCTGGAGGGCCGGTGTCCTGTGTAGCTTAGCTGTAGCTTTCCCTGTTCCACTACAAACGATTGAGCTGAAGAGCTGTGTGGTAATTAGCACAAGGAGCTGTGAGGAGTTGAATCAGGTGTGTTAAATGAGGGTAAACCCAAAAATGTGCAGGGCTCTGGCCCTCCAGGACTGGAGTTTGAGACCCCTGTGATAGATAAATAAAAAATAGAAAAGATAGAAAGAAAAAGATGAAATTGAGAGAATGGGGGGAAAAAAGTGGAAATTTACTCCCTGACCTCAGTATAGGCAATTGTGCAACCTGCCTAGAAATTAGTGCCTATAAAAATCATGACTAACAAATGCATTTGTGATACTATATAAAAATGGAGTGGAAGCCAAGCAGCCGAGTTCCCGAACAAAACATTCCTAAGTAGGAAGCTGGTAAGGGTGCCAGAAGAATTGGCCAATTAGTAACTAGTGTACCCGCATGTACCATTAACCAAATGTAATATGGAACAAACCTAAAGAAGAGATAAGGATATATGTCATATGTGTGATCATGACCTGTGAGGCCGCAAACCAAAACAAATCATGCAATGTTTTAGTGATTGGTTCATGAACAGCACCGTGATTAGGTAGGTTCTTCCCCTAAACTCAAATACAGTCAGTGCAGTTGAATCAAAGATGTGAGAAGCTAGATTATTCTTTAAGCAGGAGCTACGTAGGAGAGGACTGTGCCTTTAATTTTTAGTATGACAAGATAATCAGAGTCTTGTGAAGGAAGTAATTTGGCTGGGGGGGGATGTTGGTGAGGTGAATTCACTGCTGCAGAGTCATGCAGGATTTAAAAGTGAGAAGCTGTTTTATATTCTACTGTAAAATCTGGGAATCCAGGGCAGGGAGGGGAGCTGAGGACATTATGGATGAGCGGGAATGTTTGTGCTGCTGGATAGCAACACTTCACAATAATCCAGTCCTGAGGTAATGACAACATGGCCCAAATTTCCAGCAACACTTATGGGCATATTTTTTTTTTTTTAAGCTTAAATATAATTCGCAAGGCAAGGCACATCGGATGTGTCTTAATGCTGGAGACAGTTGTTAGACCCTTATTTGTTGTAACAGCAAGTTATGACTGCATAACTTAGTGGCTGCTAACATCATTTCTGTCTTGCAGAAATGCAAGTTTCAGGATTAAGGAAATATTTAAGTTGCAAGTTTGTCATATACGTAGAGCTGTGGGGCCTAGTGTGGTGTTTTTCTTTTATCAAATACAACTGTCGAAATGATACTCCCAAGGGAAATGATATGCTGGGGATGGAGTTATGGTCCTGAAACGGAGCCCTGAGGAACGCCATGCCCGACTGTCAATAATTTATACTTTTCCTGAACAAACCAGTAAAGGTGTGACAGATATGAAAGCACCCGTCCACTGAGAACAGTGAGATTGCATAGCCTGTCCTAAACACTGTGGCGATCGATGGCATCAAACGTAGCACGTCAAAGATCCTGAAGCCAAAGAACATGACTGTAGTGAACGGACAGGAGCAAGTCATCTGTTAGTCTGACAAGTGCTGCTTCAATGCTGTGGTGCTGCACTGAAACAGATCACAGATATTGCAGGATGGAAAGAAGACAGACAGCCTCTAATATGTAATATAAAGGTATAAGGTTATTAATACCCAGATTGGGCTTCTTGATTTTAATAAAAGCAGTCTCAAGAGACTTCAAAATCTGGGCATCACTATGTTTAATAAAATTGTGACATTAATATTATTATCAGTAATAATTTGCATGACGAATGTAAAAATGCATACAAATAAGCCAAAAGGTATGTTATTTCTTAGAAAGGAATTATGTATAGTACATTACATATTTTCTGCACATGAAAGCAGAAACTTCTCCTGTGATTTCGCCAGTTGGTAATATCTCTACCAGGGCATTGATTCATGACCGTGACCCGTGGCCCCAACTTCTGTGGTCACGGTTGACCTTAAACGATAAACAGCAACTCAAGGCTTGAGAAAGCAAGAGCACAGCTTGTCACTGCAGAAAAAGAGAGTTATGCTCTAGTGCTCAACCGATGTTTCACTGTCCTTAAAAAGCACTTCCACCAGTTGACCGGGCGTGTTCGCTAATCCAAGGATCTCGAGCTATCCTCAACCTAATAGCTGTCTCCAGATCCAGGAATTAAAAATAAAACCAGGAATTGGACAGGGGACCTCCCTATCTGACCACAAGGACTCATCTAATTATACTTATTATTAACTGGAAATAAGTACATGAACAGTCACCTGATGGAAAAGTCCTAAAAATTATGAAAACAGCATGTGTTAGTGAGGATTTTGACAGCTGTGAGTCTCATAGGAAGATCCATAAGAACAGGAGTTAATCAGCCAAAGAATGCAGCTGAGAGCCTCCTGTGGCTTGCCAGAGAGGTGCTATGAAGCTTCCTACTCCTGGTCTGAAGTACCAGACAGACTGATACATCACAGCAGCTATCATGTCCACAGTGAGTCAGTTTAACTAGCTTTTCTGTCGAAAGCCTGGAGAAACGGATGTGAGGGTTAACTGTAACAGCAAAGAAGCCGAACAGTACAATGAACACAAAAAGTCCAGAACTAAATGGCAAACAAGTTCTGAAATAAGGAAGCAGTGGCCCATTCTGCATGCAATTAAGATCAAAACTTCCCCCAGTTTAGACGCACGTATCTATGCGCAGAAATTACCCCCACAACAAAAGAAGCTGTGAATCTGATCGCTATATGGTTGAGTAACAATGAAAAATTAGTTCAGAAGGCTGAGCTCAAAGGGGGATTTTTTTTTGTTTTGCTTTCCTTCTAATTTATTTATTAATTTATCTAACCTTGCTGTTTTCTGCGCAGGAATCGATGAGTTGAGTAGCTCAGCCCGACACCGGGATTGGCCGTGAGGTACGTGTTCAATCACTTAGGGTTAATTGGCATCAGAAGGAGGGGCATGGGGGGGGGTCATGTCCACTGGCCTGTTAACTTTTGGAAAAACTCAGATATAATTCTGTCTTGTTTATAAAATTTTATCAGTTTCCATTAAATTACTTGTGGGTAATTATTTTGTGATTGTTCAATACTGCATTCTTAATGATGCTCAGAAGGTTACCTGGGTATAGCCCTCTAGACCCCCCCCCCCCCCCCCCCC
>JAODKL010000044.1:5665366-5695687 GCA_026780765.1 Petrocephalus schoutedeni
ATTCCTACACCGTTCACCTGATTTGGATGTAAATACCCTCAAATAAAAGCTGACAGTCTGCAGTTAAAGCACATCTTTTTCGTTTCATTTGATATCCATTGTGGTGGTGTATAGAGCCGAAAATGTTAGCATTGTGTCGATGTCCCAATATTTATGGACCTGACTGTACAGTAGATGCCATAGTATTTCTCATCAGCCTTCGCGACAGTTTCCGAAGGTTTTCCTAACAGAACAAACGCTGTGCTCTCACTTTTCTCTCCCAGCATTATAAATTGCGCTGTCAGAATAAATGAGCCGTGTGACGTCACTAGTCGCCTGTAAGTAAATCGGCTAAAATAAATGTACAGCCGCTGCTTTCAGTATTAGCCGCCTAATGATGACATTATCCATCTGGAATATCCAACTGGAACTAAGTAATTAACTGGCTTTAACATGTATACCCAAGAGTTTAAAGAAAATGCACACGTCCCCTAAAATAACGTTGCCAAATGGTATTGTCATGGACCCATTCAAGTTAATTACTTGGAATACTTTGCATTTTCTAAACGATCGAATAGTCTATTGATGTGGGCTACTTAAGTGAAATACTGATTTATACTGTTGCTTGAGGTGCACAAGTGAGCTCGGTCAAGCCAACAAAATGTGATTTTTATTTGTATAAAGATAGACAACTATGTCTGATACTGAAAAAGACTAAGCCTAGATGTACACAATTGTGCACTACACAATTTTCACCTACAAATTCACCTGTAACTATAACACAGCTATAATTGTCTTATATGCAATATGACTTGTGTTTTAGGTTAAAAAATAACGGACTCTACAAGAATTTGCACATATAATAATATTGAATTAGTACATGTTCTTTATGCAAGAATACAAAACTATATTTCTGAGTTAATCTCGTGGGTTTTTGGGTGCATGTTTTTCATTAAAACTACCGAAGCTTGGGAAAAAGCTGAATTTTATTTCTCTTTTTGTGTGCGCATGTAAGAACAAAGATTTCCAGTAATGAAACGCAAATCTTATTACAGGTACACAAAACTTGTCTGCCTACTGTGCCAGAAATGTCAAGACTAACACGTTTTTTTGAAGAAATGTCATTGGAACCTGAAAACACAAGCTTCCCTCTTTATTTTTGTTTATTCTAAACAGATGTTTTCTCTGTAGCAAAATATCTGAAATTGTGCATCTGTGGTTTATTGTATTTTATTAAAGGTTATCAAAATGACTCGTGTCCACCTCTCATAAGAAACCTTGCATTGTTAATCAATCACCTTGCTCACAGATACTGCCACCTCGTGGCAATATAAGTCAAAATTCACTAATCATCCAAAAGACATGTTATTTTTCCTGTACAACTCGACTTTGACCAGAAGGGGCCAAGCTGAGTGAATATGTTGCTCTTTCATTTTTTTTAAAAAAATAAACCATTTTGGTTTGATTCAAATGAGCTTTTTTTTTTACTCCCAAGACAATACCCCATCGTATTACATTTCACGCTTCACAGTAGTCTTTAAAGTAGCCACTATCAATTCCTGCCTGGCTAATTCTAGATGGAGTTCATTGTGCCAAAAGCATTGACTGAGGGTGCCTCCACATTTTCCAGTTATTGTATTTGTTGCATAACTGTGGATAAAACGCGGTATGTGGCTATGAAAATAATCTAATAAAAATATGCTTATAGTTGTGCATGGCCCCGGCAAAGTAACAATGCTTACGCGGTCTTTGTATATATTCTTTCAGTTTAAATACATTTGATGCCCCTTTGTTATGTTTTGTTTTTAAAAAATCAATACGCCATACTGGTTCTATTGATTATAGCTATATTGACCTATGTTAAATGGTCCATGGACAATGACTACTAACTAATACTTGCCGTCTTTAACTGGGCAGGATAATTTTGGTTCTGGTTTTCCAGCACCAGTGTGTGTATTAATCCATCAATGCGACAATTTTCCTTAACCGCTTGTCCAGTACAGGTTGATGGGGAGCCTGGATCCCACCCCAGGCCAGGAACAGCCTCGATCGGATGACACTTGCATATTCTTGCAGATGCTGAATTTACCCACAAGGTACGGGTCACGTATGAAGTATGCTGACACACCACTGCAAAGGTCGTACTGCGTAATTTTGCGCAAAACTTTTAATGTGTCTATAAATGCATTAAAACGGGGAAAAGCAGTGACTCTTTCTGCTCTCGTACAAAATGTTCCTGCGCCACACTGACTAATACCAAGAGATGAATTTTTTTCCCAAATGATGTTAAATTAGTGTCAGTGCTAATTTCGTGAATGCGCCCAAAGACACTGCGCAGTATATAGGTTAGCACCCCCCACTGCTGAGAAAAGAAAAAAAGCCGCCCAATCGCTTGCTGCTGAACATAGCACATTCCCGACACCTTCTTGGACGGCCTTTGCGGCTCTTCCCTAGACCCCCCCCGCCCCCTCCCCCGCCACAAGCCCATATCGCTTTGGCCGACGTGTAAAAAGGTCGTGGCACAGAGCTCAAAGTGTCCAGATCAAAGGGAGCCTGCGTGATCGGCCGTGAGAGGCTTCTGAAGGGGACAGCTGGGGACTCCCCCAAAGAGCGCACTATGAGCAGAGTCGCCTTCTTTGAGGTAAATGCCGCCTTATCCTGATGGAGCATTACAGCTGCCATTACGGTAACGGGCTGAGGATGCTTTAAAATAAACTTCGAGAGAGCCTGTCCTAGAGAATACTTTCCCCCTGTCTGTTTATTTATCCAGCATGAGTAAATTGATTCCATCCTTAGATCAGTGTTTGGTGACTGATGTTCAATACTGCTTTTTAGGCTAAGTGGTTTTAAAAAAAAAAATTGAAGGTTGGTGTTTTTTTTTCTCTCAGACATACTAATGGAGTAATTTTCCCTCCTTCTCGATTTTTATACAGGGACCACAATATTAAGCGGATTGATAATTACTGGTTGTAGCAAAGGCCGGATGCTCATGGAAAGTTTAGATAACTGGCTTTGGAATCTGAGGGCTTACTAAATGTGTGTCTCTATAGCAGCGCAATGTATGAAAATGTGTCTTAACTTTTTGACACATACTAAGTATGTCTCTTCATAAACATTATTTAGTTCGTTGCATGTTTGCATAGGCCTATTGTTATGCGTGCGAAAAGCAAACAGCGAGTATACATCTACAGTATAACGTGCTTGTTAAAGGAGGCATTATAAGGTGAAATGACTGCTGACATCATCTGTGCGTCACCCATTTCATCCATGGCTGCTCAGTCAATACTATTACTGAGATTCTTATTAAAATGCCTATAGTATTAGTGTTTATGATGCAGGCTGATCTCACTTGCTCCTAAAGTATATATGAAATTCCCAGCGGCTTGTCAGCTTACATGGGCTTCCCACCAACAAGCCAGTCAGGAGAAAATGGATTTTACATTAAAATATGCTTAAGGACATGCAATCCAGACGCTGCTGGTTTCTAGTCCAGGGAAGGCGACCTCCGAAACCTAAATTTGCTCGCTCCATTAGAATAATCTGCAGGACAAATTTCTGCTAATTTATAAATCTTATTGGATAAGTTTCCGATAATCAGTTGCTCAGTGTTTTGCGGGTGGCGTTTGCTGTATTTTTCCTCCTTGCATCTTGAATAAGTACGAGTCTTGGTGAGAGTCTTTCGGGACGGTCTTTAGGAGATCAATGGGATGAAAATCAATCGTGAGCATTTACAGATTAAGTATTTTACTAAAGTGCTTGTTTGTATGGCTGTCTGGATAGTTTGAAACACTATTCGATTATCCCTGCTTCGGATTCGTAATTAGTCGTTTTGTAATAACTATATAACCTGTGGCATTTCTGCTAAGCGGTGGTGGGTCGCATCTCCTAGGCCTGTTATCTAAAAGTCAGTGAGCTCATTAGAATGGAAGGCTGGTGCATCTGGAGTGATGTGCCAGTCAGGTGGCACTGACGAGTCCCAAAAGCGGGGGGGGGACAGCCCCTTGACAAAGTAACGCGATGGCACCAACTGAAATCGTCTTCGGGGATCTCGCTTCGCGCAAAACTTCAGCAAGACGAATAATGAAAATGACTCGGAATAAATATTTATTTCCGCAGTATGAGTTTTTTTAAATGGAAAAAAGTTTTCTTTTTTTGTGACATTCTTTTTTCAATTGTGGAATGACACAATTGAAATTCAGACCAGTTCATTCAGAGAGAGAGTGGGGATACGCAGGACTGGAGCACTACTGACTCAGAAGCTGCGTCCAAATGGTTCCCCACCAGATAAGCCAACTGGATGATATCCGGCTGCTCTGGAAACTGGGACTACCGGAGCAAGTGGGGGCATCTGTTCTGTTTTATAGCTCGTGTTTGCCCTGCAAGTTCATCAGAAAGCATTCGCAATCCCAGCCCAAACCTCCAAACCAGTTATATCAGTAAATCCCTCTTGAGTGCAGCACCAGCCTTTCCTAGGACAGCTGGCCACTTCTCCACTTTCTCTCAGCGGACATCCTGGCATGTGGCCACTCTATCATTTTAGTGTTTAGTAGATTGGGGGCGTAAAATCTAACTGATTTAAGCCAATGAAACTAACTCATCAACCAACAGTGTCAATTAAAATTACCTTTTGAGTAATTTCTGAAATTAGCTATATTACTGTATTTTATACTTCGATAATTTTGCTTATCTCCAGCTTATCTTAGTGACTAGGATCCATTCGTAGGGTAATTGTTGAGTTGTGGGCCAAATGTTGAGACTGGGAGGATTACGGTAGGGAAGCAGCTGTCAGCCTCCTCTTTTTTTGTGTGTCATACGATGCCCATGGCTGGAAAGGCCAGCTGTAACCTCCGAATGACATCCCATCTGTCCGTCAATCTCCTGTCCGACATCGGGGTCCTCCGCACCAGCGGAAGGACGTGAGAGCTCGAGGAAGGGCACGCTCTCACTCATACCCAGCAGGGACACAATGTTTCTTCACCGTCTTTATTTTCTGGGCCCGGTGTTCGGCAGGTCCGTTAGGTACCATTAGGAGGGAATTTACGCTGTCCGCTAAAAGGGCTCTTTAGCGGCTCAGCAGAACCGTCCGGTTTCAAGTCCGGGCTCTCGTGACCAAATTGCAGCTGGAGGAGCCTGTGTCCGGTTGGTAAGCAGAAGCGACACAATCACCTCTTGAGGAAGGAAGTATGTTTACAGGGATCTCGCCAGCTGTCCTTTTTCCATATTAAATACGCCTCAGCTCTAATGGATGATCTTAATGAGATTGGTTCCCTTATTTCATATTGGCTGCAGTGTTGGTATAAAAAAAAAACCTTCTTGCCTGACAAATGCATGTTCTTGATGCAGGTGAGATGGGGGTTTTTTTGGTCTCTATTTTAATGCGTGTGACAAACATGGCTTCCTGTCCAGAGGAATGCTTATGTCACAAAGAGCAAGGCAGCGTGGTCATTCAAGCAGCCAATCACGTGGTAACGGTGTTCCACAATCATCAGCCTTTCGGCTTCTGTTTGTTCAGCATTAGTCTGAGGGTTCCTCCAATCACTGATGCTGCATTTCACACCCCCCCCCCCCAGTGTTTACCCACATGTGCCACCAAACAGAAGCAGTAGGAGGTCTCTACCAAAAACGCTGAGAAATGGTATGTTTGTGGTGCCGTTCTACATTTTTATATCTGATTTCTGGTTTACTTACAAAAATAGATATAAACTGATAAAAAATAGATATAAACTGATAAAAAAATAAATATAACTGAGATTGTGTCCAAAAAATCAGCACTGTGAGATAGGAATTATATTGCTTGCTTAATGGTTGAAGTGCATGATGGTAAATGTTGGCCTTTATGAACATGATTGTCATGTTAGTTATAAATGAGTAGAGGTGATTTCCCTCTAACCACTAGAGGGCATCACTCATTCATTTCCTCAGCGTATGAATGTGTATGGCAGCAAGGAACCATTTGCATCCCGTTTTTTCATGATGCATATCAGTTCACGCCTGTGTCTCCCTGTATCTGCTCTAAGATGACGATCCAAGGATCTAAGTGACAAATCGCCATCCGCTTTGCCAGCGGTAAATTTAGAGTGTCGTCCTATTTACTGCCAAGGCAGATGGACGGTTTCAGAGCAGAGTATCGTTTTTCCTTGTGATCCTCGCTGTATGCTGTCCTCAGGCCCACGTCCATGGCTTTTTATTTACTTGCACATATCCGGCACTGTTAAGCTCTAGCTTTAATGATATAGCACGAATTTTAGCATAGCATATATCCTTAACCTCCTTCCTTAAATGCACCAGCAATGATTCATGGGATAATGAGTCTGCAGCTGTCTGGAACTGGTCCAAGTCCGCCTATACTTTTTCCCTAGTCTTATGGCCTCTGACAATGATCTGTGCTGAAATATCTGGTGCATAGGTCTGCTGCCTGCAATTCCTGGGGTTACTGTCACAGTTGAATTAAATGCTTGTAAGGTCTCCAGGCACATTTTGCAGGGGAATCAGTTAAATCAGTGCAAGCTGAAGGCTGCATTTCTACAGCTGCAGAAATTTGTAAATGGGGCAAACTCCACGGTGCAGGTCAATTTAAACAAACAGGGTGGGGGCAAATCAGTGCAGAGTAATGCCGCTAATCAATTTGAAAGGTTCATCTGTGTCTTCAGATGCTTCTTGGCAGATGATTCTTGAGCTTGAACTCAAGCCAAATGTGTGTCAGTAGGTGGCGTAGTGGTTGAGGGCACAACTCTTGTTCAAAGGAAAGGCCTCTTACTCTTAGTGGAGAGTACTCTTAGTGGAGAGTTAACTTGTATGATTTATTAAAATACGTTTTGTTGATCATCGCAAGACTAGGAGAAGTAAGTAGGCTACCGGAATGGCTGCTACGTTAGTCTCCCATTGCATTTCAGTCTTGGGTTGCTGAAGCTGATACATGGGTGATGTCACCGTCCACATACTGATACCCCTGGCGGCCGTCACTTGGCGAGGCAGCCCAGATGGGTCGTCGCCGTTGCCCGCCGCAGTGTGCGGCGCCATAGGCTCCATGGATCTGAACAGCCTGTTCACCGTAGCGCACTTCATAAAAGCCAGGTGCGAGCATGGCCTCAAAGCAGGGGAACTTAAGGATAAAAACTATATTTTCTTTGAGGTGGAGATACTGGATTACAAGACCAACAAGCAGCTGTGCTTCCTGGACAAGGTGAGCCCCACCCCCCATTTCTGCTCACCTGGTGAGCCAACAGAACAGAAAGAAAGTTCAATGAAGGCATTGTTGGCTAGCATTCTATGATCTAGAATCTCAGTCATTCACACTGATGTTTTTAACATTCTAATGCTTTAAGTCATTATCATGCACATACTTGCAGTCTATAGTGTCTAACTACATGTCCTGTACTGTTCTGAATTCTGGTTCTCCTTGCTCCTGAATTCTTCACCTTCTCCACCTGCTAGGTAGAACCTCAGGCCACCATTAAGGAAATCAAGTACTTGCTCTACAAGTGCTGTAAGTGTTCTTCTGCTCCGGTTTCCTTCCACAGCGCCAACAAGCATTGTACAGAAAATGCCCAAGTCTTTTAAAAATGCAAAAATATAGGTTGGCGTCCTTTCAGAAATAATCATCAGTATTGCAGTGGTTGTTCGATAATACATTTACTGTGCAGTGCTGTGCTAATTCCTCGGTGCCCTTATGAGGGATATGGCTTGTTTGTGGGTGGGGGTGGTGCAGAAGTACTTGCCAAGTAAGAGCTTTCTGCAGATCCAGACTGCATCTTATTCTGGTGTATCCTTAAGCCGTTGATGTCCCAGGTCATCGTAGCATGGGTGCTGTAAAATTTATGGTGATGCTCCTAAGATCCACAATGAATTCAGCCCAGCTCATCTGGCTCCCGCTGGTGTTCTTTTATGCTTTGTGGGATTAGTCACTTGGCTATTATTCGGACAATGTGAGATCGGTGCATATGGGTAACCTGGAGCTGGCTAATTCTTACCCCTGACTAGAAAGATCTGAAGGTTTTAGCTGCCTTTCAGTGATGGTTACCAGCACCATCCATCAGCCTTGTAATTGCTTATCCTGGACAGGATGCCTGTCCATCACAGGACTTCTTATCAGCACCTAGTGGAAATAATGATTGTAGTGTATCCGAGTGGTGTGTGGTCCCTGAGGTCCACAAGAAGGAGATGATGTAAAATGTTGACAATTTTTTTTTGCAGACCCCAAGTTGTATCCTGCCAGACAATCCCTCAAGCTTCATCCCAGTAAGTGTTTTACGTGTCTTGGGGGCACTCATATCATTATAGTAGAGAAACTTTACTTTTAAAGAATAAATAGTACAAGCTCTCATTTTTATCACGCTGTTCATTAATTTAATGAAAATTATGATACATTAATACACAATTATTTTATAGCTTCTTTTGTCTAATTATTCAAGCATGCAATTAAATAGCTTTATCATGCCATTATAGTTTAAACATTAATAGAAATTATACATTCTATACCTGGAAAAAAAAATTCTCTCAGCCCTGCTGGGTATTTGCTAACAGTCTCTCTGAGGCTGTATACATTGAATTTAAAGTGAATTGTTCACTCAGGGATAAACAAGCCAAGTGGAGCAAAACTCCGTTTAAACAATGTCATCGGGAGCAGGATCGGTACCTGGCATCATGAAAAACGGCCTGATTGACAGGTGTTTATGTTGGAGGAATACAAGCTGACCTCGGGAAAGGCCTAGACGGCGAAGGTTATCTACATGCGTGCAGCTAAGCTTTCTTGCTTGGCTTTAGATTTTCATTGGGCCTGGCAGGCTGAGGTATTGGTATGTGCCTCATCCATGTAAATTCTCTTGAGGTGATGGTTTCCTTTATTTTTAGTGTTAATGCTAGTGCCAAGGTAGCTTTAGCGGTTAGCGAGGGAGTGCCTCGTTGACAGCCTTTGAGGTGTCCAGTGCTGTGCCTTTGCCAGATTTCTTAATGTGTATATGAAAGGCTTCTAGGGAGAGATGTCACATAAGAATTTAAACCCTTACTGGAGGACAGCGTTTGTGCCTGATGTGGCTCTTAAAGTCATACACTGAAAAGTCAATCTACTGCAAGAACTGGTTGTAACTTTGGTTTCCTGGTTTTGGTTGACAAACACCAGATGTGACTTAACTGGGGGGAGAAGCAATGAGAGACTGACATGGGGGGCGGGGGGTATGATTTTATTCCTGACAGCGGTTTGAGAGACAGCGTTTCAAGGCTCATTCAGACCCCCTGCAGCCAAAGACTTCTTATTCAACATGGCTACTTTTGAAAGAAGCATATCTGGGATAGATTGTCTTTGGGCCATACATGGTGATAGTTCTGTGTGCATGAATATGCCTTATGAAACACTTTCAGGGGGAAAACCGCTTAAAGATGATGACATCCTGGAAAACCTACCAGTCGGGACCACTGCAACGATGTACTACAAAGACCTTGGTCCACAGCTGGGATGGACGATGGTGAGTGTTATTAAGTCTCTCCTCAGCATTTTATGCATCGTTCTAGTGTTTAAATCTGGCCTGCCTGGAATTCCTCTTCTAAACCGCAGCATTTTTGTTTGGAGGGAGATTACCTTTTTATGTTATTTGGAGCAGTAAAGCTAGTAAATTCCCATGAAGCCTTGCAGTCAGATTTAGGTGTTGGTTTCCTGCTCTTTTGGCATTTGCGCATGACCTTATGTTCTTGAAAGATACCCAGAAAGCATTGCACCAAAAACCCCAGTCTCATGTCCATTGATTATGTACTGCTGTCAAGAAGTTGTGAGTGATATATTGTGCAGCTGACTGATTCTTGCCCCGCCCCCTTATTAGCGCGAAGCGTGTTCATGTTGTCAGACCCCTAATTTATGATTGTCATGCTTCATCTTGCTTCCCTTGGCTCTCGTGGCAGGTGTTCTTGGTAGAATACATTGGTCCCCTCTTCATCTACCTGCTGTTCTACTTCCGCCTCCCGTACATCTACAGTCAGAAGTTCACCTTCACGTCCAGCCCGTACCCCGTGGTCCCGTAAGTTCTGCATTTACTCGCCCCGTGGGCTACTTCCACCAGAAGCAGATGGTCTGGGCGCCTTGTGTTAGCAGCAAACTTTTGATATTGACCTTGATGTTCTTCAGCTGTTCCAGCTAAGTAACTGTGTTGAAGGGCATATATGGACCCACCAATGCTCTCCATCTGGGAGCAGGACCAGCAGTTCTCTCCCATCCTATCATCCTTGGTGCTGATTGGATGTCTCTCTTTGTCTCCCGTTAGTCTGGCCTGTGCATGTCACTCGTTCCATTACATCAAGAGGCTGGTTGAGACTATATTTGTACACCGATTCTCCCACGGTACCATGCCACTGAGGACAATGCTAAAGGTGAGGGCAAAGCTACAAGTGTCATTCTAATTGCACATGCGGCACGTTCTTATATATATTGATATTATATATAGCTCATCCAGTATAGAGTGTTGCTAACCTCTCAAAGGTTGTGGGTGTGAATCCCAGAGAGTGCACAAATTGTAAGTTGCTCTGGTTAACAGCACCAGGTAAGTTAATAAGTGTTATTGCGATGAGGTCAAACAATGAATATGTTTGTTTGCTTCACCCGTAGGAGGGTGTTTGTCGTTGCCTGGTTTTCGTAAACTTTGTCAGTCTGTGCTAAGCACTTGTGCGTTTACAGATTTTAGAGTGCACTTCAGGATTTCTGAGGTATTTATACTCTTGGGTGCCACTCTTATAAGCCCTTCTGAATGCAGGGTCCACTGGGGGCCAGGGTGGGGAGGGGTGACATTTTAAAGACAGCATGCCTGGGGCCCTCTCCGGTTACAGCCGACCAGATGGTGCTGACGTTAAATAAAACAAACCGATAACTCGCTCTCGCGCATCATTCGCCCTGTGCGAGAAGCTAGCAGGAATGTAGCTGCGTTCGCCCTCTCCGGCCCATCCGGATTGACTTTTCAGGAGTTTAACTGAAGCAAAAACCACATGTTGTTTTCCATTAAAGTGATATACAGATCTTTCCCCCTAGAATTGTCTATATTACTGGGGCTTTTCCGCATGGTTGGCCTACTATATCAACCACCCACTGTATACGCCCCCATGTGAGTATGCTGCAGTATTACAATTGGGACTTTCAATTTGTCATTCTATCTGTACAATAACTAAGAAATCATTTGTTTTACAGCCTATGGAACCCGGCAAGTGCACTACGCACTGATTATGTTTGTGGTAGGTGTTTGTCTGCTCGGCGATATGGTGTTCAGACACTTTGGTTGCGTTTTTTGATTGTTACTGAAAATGTTACTGCTCCGTTTCTATTTTAAAAGTAAAGCACTTGCTGAATTTTGCTTGCAGCTCTGCGAGGCTGGAAATTTCTCAATTAACCTGACACTCAACAACATAAAGAGTAGCGGTGAGTCTCGAGAGTTTCCTCTCACCTGTGCTAATTCCCAGTAATCCATAACGGATTTCCGTACAGACCCCATGAATCCATTATAGGGAAAGTAAACACATAATTCCTGGAAACTAATGGTATAGTTCCGAAAAAATATATTGTATAGAAGTTGTGCAAATATTTTGAAAGTTATGTTGGTTTTTAAGTGTGTAACTCAAGTACAGCAGAATAATATCTAGCAGCCATGGACCCAAAAAATGTGCATGCCACCCAGCTGGTTTTCATTACGGATGTTTTTTTTTCCTATCTCTTCAGGGACTCGGTTGACAAGGTTTCCTTACCCGAACCGAAACCCCTTCACCTGGCTGTTCTTCTTTGTGTCCTGTCCTAATTATACGTACGAGGTATGCTTTAATTATACATACGAGGTATACTTTTTATCCCCCTCTTCCATATTCTAGAAAATGGAAATACTTCTTTAAAGGCATGCTCTTCTGGAGAAGTAGTTTTATGTTTCAGGAAACCACAGCGCAGGGACCTTTCAATTAGATTTATTTGCAGAAAAAGCTCCATATGTCACAATATGGGCCACAGAGTGTAGGAGTTGTACCAAATAAAGTAACCAAATTGGTGATAAAATTTTACTTGAATGGTGTAGCTAAATGATAATTTCCCGTTAATTTCAGGTTGGTGCTTGGATTGGCTTCACGATAATGACACAGTGTGCTCCTGGTAACATGGCGTAACACTTCTATCATCACCTTGGGTAGCTACGTCTGATATTCTAGCTGCCTTCTAACTCACCTTTCATTGTGTCTGCAGTGGCACTTTATACGCTGGTGGGCTTTATCCAGATGGCCATCTGGGCGAGAGGGAAACACAAGACCTACATACAACAGTTCAAGGACTACCCAGGCCTTAGGATGGCTATCGTCCCACTCTTCCTTTGACTCTGCTGCCGGATGGCACGCTTGAGAGGGGCGAGGCATCCGGAGCCAGCTCGATGGCGCCCCCTGCCAGCCCGGTGTGAAGGTACATCTTGATTTTTTTTTTCCACCCCAACTCGTGACTTGCGGAGGGCAGCAGTATCACCTATGGGAGCAGCTGGTTTCGGTGTACTACTCCAACACCTCAGGAGAGTTCAAGGGTTGAACGAAGTGCTTAAGAATGGAGGTAACCCCTCTTCTGTAAACATCAAACCCATAGCGTAATGAATTACGGATGGGCCGTAATGAGTTTTCCCAAGCACCAGAGTGACTTCTTTGTACAATATCAACAAACTGCTGTTTCTTTAATCATTCCTAGGGCCTTGTGGTGGTACGGAGGAGACTTGCAATAGGGCTGATTTATTGCCATTCCATAGCACTAGACACCAGTGCAGAGATTATGGCACCATTATATGTGATCTAATGCAAAAAAGCAGTCTCCTTGTTACAAATGGAAAAGATCAAGTTAAAGGTTTAAGTGAAGATGAAATTTACGTTTACTTTGCTGCAAAGTTTGACCTATTAATATTGCTCTACTAAAATAATTGCATTTTTTTAAGGGCTATTTTTAAACTCTAGGCACCGCTCCCTAAATTTTTACTCATATGTATGGAGAGGAATGTGTAAGAATTTCTCAAGGATGGATTAAATGAGAAATGTTTACAGCAAATTTAATAGTGAATTTCATGGGTGTTTCTTGAATCAGGTACAAAACGGAGAGATAAAAGTTAAGAGGTCAGTAAGCTGCAGTATGGATGGCCTGTCCTTGATGTAGGCCTGCTTCTGTGTGATGCCATCACATCCTTGTAACAAAAAATCGAGTCACCATGTTCCTTAATAAACATGAAAGTTATTTCAAGCAGTCTTCAGTCTTTTAATAGGCTTTTCAATCTTGAAAGAATAGTTTTATTTTTTATGTTTTTTTTTTTGTTCCTGACTTCGGTGTCACCGCTGTGCGACCTAGCGGTGCTCTTGAGCCTACAGTGATTGGCATGAGTGGCCAGCATGATAATTTTAATGGCAACACTGCCACCCGCTGCCTGGGAGGGTAATTAACATGCAGCATGCGTCGGCACCCCAGGAGCCTTGTGAAAGCACGGCGCAGTTCAACTTGAGTACGTTTGTGGTTTGAGCTCAGTTTTTTTAAAGGCGAATATGAAATGTACGATCAAGATCGCAGAAACCTCTACACATGTGAATACTTACAAATAGGCGTAAAGGGACAGTGGGGAAAATGTCTGACTGCCTTCAGCCCGAACAGCAGACATACATCCGTTCATTTTTATCCATAATAAATAACTCATACACTGGCTTAAAAATTATATTTAAATGTATTTTCCATGCATGTTACCATTTCACTTTTTTGTATCATGGCCAAAATGAAAAAATGAACCAGATTTCATGTAAAAAGACATCTGACTGTAGAAATCAAACATTTTGCTTTTCCATAAGGTAATTACAGCTGATTACTTACACTTTTTGAAAGCGGAAACCTCTTTGTCCAGATGCTGTTCATTACAGATATTTCCTCACTAAGGGCCCTACCCATCTCTGCGGGGGGGGTCCTAATCCTTGGACAACATTTAGCCATTATTCCCAGCTACTCCCCCCCATTTAGGGTGTTTTCCATTTGAGTGGCGTGATCTTTGGGTCCCAGCGCCCCCCAGAGGCCCGTGGGTGTAACACCAGGTTCTCGTCCTCTCCCGACTGCTGCTGCTTGGCGAAGTTTACGAAAACCTGCAGTTTGCGCCAAAAAACAAAGGAATTAAAATGTAACACATTAAAGAATCCCCTGTCCATACAGATGGCTTCCAGCAGACAGATGACAGAGGGCCATGTTAATTTTTATTCAGCAGATACTTTTACCCAAAGCTTAGGGCACCAATAGTGACATCACTCTGCCAGCCCTGAGATCTGAACAGCTGACCTTCTAATCATTGGCATAGTTTCCACTAAGCCACACACTGACCCTAATGGAGAGCACTTCTCAAAGGAGGAAAATCCAGAGAGTTGGATGCCCAGTGATACCTATCCAGGGACGTTATCGCACCTGGTCGAGCGTCGTCTGGGAGATGGAGTAGTCCTCGATGCTGAGCTTCTCCTTACTGGTCAGCACCAGCTGGAAGATACGGGCCAGCGAGGAGGTGGGCACCTCGTACTGCAGGGTGCTGTGGTGCTTCTCTCTCTGCATGCAGCCCGGGAAGCTGCTCTCCATAAAAGCTTCGGCTGGCCGGAGGTCCGGGCTCGTCCCGGGTCTGCCAGCCCTGATCTTCATGGTGACCATGTAGCCATCGCCAAACCTGTCCACCGGGAGACATGGGTGTCATGCGAACCAGCCCACATGGACAAGCAGTTCCTAGAGGAGATTCAGACCTCAAATCCTCAAAATCTGCTTATGTATTTTTAAAGCAGTGTTTCTCAACCCAATACTCAAGAACCCATAGATTAGGGCTCCCCAATTCCAGTGCCGGAGGGCCAAAAATCCAACACAGTTTACAGATTTCCCTGCTCAAACACACCAACTAAACCTTATATTTAGCTGATTTGGAGCGTTTGAGCAGGGAAACATGCAAACTGTGTTGGGTTCTTTCCCTCCAGGATCAGAACTTGACAACTCTGCCCTAGATCGTATACATTTGTGCTCCCAGGCAATTAAGAAGACATAATATTTGGTATTGGTATCTTTGGGCACTGGGAGGGAGCAAAAATGTGGACCCAATGACAGACAGACAGAAGAAGTCATATGCTGCATGGATATGGTGAACCACAAATGGTTCCAGTTCCAGAACCCTAACGGTAAAAAGCAGTCATATCAATGAGCACTTAGCCGGCTGATGGATGTACTTGTATTTCAGGTGCTGGATTGTGCCGAGACACTTGAAGGTCCCGTTGACCATGATAGCCAGGCGGGTGCAGAGCGCTTCACATTCCTCCATGCTGAGCGGGTGCAAAGACGAGCAAAGGCTACCATCAGAATTGGGACAGCACCCGTCCAACACCCACACACTTAGCATGTTCTGCAAGCCAGACAGCCTTACACACAGACCAGACATCTATTAAAGGACGGCTTAAGCAGCCCTTGAAACACAGCCGAGGTTGATTTTTAATACACCTACATCCTGTTTCTTTGATTGGCTCTTGCAAGGGGCCAGAGAGTGTCTCAATTAGCCTATGGAAACAGCAGAATTACAAGCCTGTGACGTACAAGGGAGGTGTGGACTTGCCTGTGCGATGTCAGGACGACGGCTCTCCGGTCCTGAATGACACTCAAGATTGATTTCCAGAGGAAACGACGGGAGTGTGGGTCCATGCCGGTGGTAGGCTCGTCCTTAAGTTTGACACACGCACAGAGTAGCATGCTATAACAGTCTGTATGATGCTAGACATTGACATATTTTAGCAGGAGACTGAGAGAACAGTCAGTCCCATGGGGGATTAAGGGCTTTTCTCAAGGGCCCAGCAATGAAATCACTCTGCCAATTTGGGGATCTCAACCAGTGACATTCTGATCACTAGCAAAGTATCCCAAACCATTAAGCCACACAATCCTAACCCACCTTAGCCACACCAATACACAGATCAGCAACACTTGACGCTATGCTTAGATTGGGGTAGTTTCCCCAACTCTCGACCTACGGAGAAATCATTCGTTCCACTAGGTTAAATCAGGGCTGCCCACCAGCAGGACCAAAGACGGGCAGCCGATCATGGCGATAGCTGTAGAGAGCTTGCGCTTGTTTCCACCACTGTAGGTCCCAGCGCTGCACTCTGCGTAGTCAGACAGACCCAGTTTCTGGATGCCCCACTCTGCCACCTGGAGGACAGCCGGAATTGGCACAAATTGATTTAGCTACTTCTCGCATTGAATGGACCCTCAGCCAGAGGAAGCCCATTTGGAGCCCTACGCCAACTTCGCCCCTAGCACCCCCTACCCAAGGAAAGGTGTAATTGGCTAGTTGACTCGGTGCCCCCTCAGAAGATGGTGCCCCAAACTGCTGCCTACGTCTCTTTAAGGCTGATTTATACTTCTACATAGAATCACCGTCACTGGGACAGCATACCCTATGCCGCAGCCTGGCACACACTACCCCAGAATTATAGCTACCAGTGTCAGGCTACAACATTTCCTACATGGCTATGTGGCTAATGATGGCTCAGCAGTAGGTGGATACAGATTTGTGTGTGGCCATGGGACATGACCTGAAGTAGGCCAGCACCTGGAGGTGGATTTGGAGGGCCTACTCACCCTGCTAATCTCTGACTCAGGCACCCCACGGAGGCGAGCGTAGAGATGGAGGTGCTCCCGTCCGGTCAGGAGCTCGTCGATGGCGTCGAACTGGGGGCAGTAGCCCATGTTCTGGTGGACGTCAAGGATGTTTGTGAGAATGCTGAGGGATGGTGAGAGAGCATGTAGATGCGTGAGGGTATTGGCTTAAGACTGAGTTGGCGTAGTCTAGTGTAGTTTAGGAGCTGACACATTTACAGACAGACCACGACGGAGTTCCCGTTCATAGGAAAACGCAGCACGTGGCCAAACTTATGTTGTTGTTGATAATGGCAGCTAGCCCCCTTGCTATCTGGTACCTATAACCAGCGATGGCAGCATCCCCATAGCTGACGTCCGTGTCTCCTGTCAGCATCTTGAAGGTGGTCGTCTTCCCAGCTCCGTTAACGCCGAGGAGACCAAAACACTGGGAGGGAGATGATAGAGAACATCATAGAGGGTATGAGGAGGAGTAAATAAGAACTGAATGTTATTGTGTCTTTCGTGTAATATATATACATATAGGCATCTAGTTTCCATTTTTATTGTTAAGGCCTTTAATGATGTCGTCCACACATTTTTATAGTTGGCCGTTAAAGTGGATTAAATCTGTTGTCTTCAGCCATTTGTGCAGCAGGGCATATTTATGGAAATGGTGTTTGCTGAAAAGAGGGATAAAAGTCCTAACGAGTACCTCTCCTGCCGGGACGCCCAGGCAGATATGATCCACAGCCGGCCTTGTCCGGCCCATGTAGGTCTGCAGGGAGGGCAGAGATGGGTGTGGGGTTAGAGTGATGCCCAATGTATTCCTTAGAGCATCAGGAATGACCTTTAACCCTAAGCCTAGCCCTTGGGGTCTCACCTTAGACAGGTCCTTTATCTGCAGGATGTCGTTCTTGCTCCTGCCGCCATGAACCCTCTCCCGCTCCTGGGCAACGTCATCGTCCTCGTCTATTCCAATTGGCCCCTTGAGGTCCGACACCCTAGACAATGAGAAATGCCCCCCCCCCCGTTTCATTTTCTGCTTCCTCCCTGCAATGTCAGAGTGTCGCTTAGCGAGTTAAACCCTTGTGCCTGTGATCAGAAGGTCACCAGTTCAAGCCCAGCCTCGGCACATCTGTGGGCCCTTAAGCAATGCCCTTAACCCCCAGCTCCCTGGGCGCCGCACAAGATGGCTGCCCTTCATGGCCAAGCTTGGTATCATGGAGAGCGAGGTTAGGGGAGGTGAGAAGACAATTTCCCCACGGGGATCAATAAAAGTATCTCAAAAAAAAAAAATCACTAAGCAGTATCCCGGTCATTCGAGAACGCCCATAACATAGCCAAGATCTTCTCTTGGTGCTTAACGTTTTAAGCATGACCGAAGATGAACCAGGCTAGATTTGTGTTCATTGGAAGAGAGCAAAAAAAAAGAAAAACAATGTGCAGGTTTAACGAAAGACACAGTGATGGGTAACAGGGCTTGCCTAGCTAAAATTATTTGCCGCAGTAGAGCTAATACCACAGTCTAGTGTCCAAATAATCTTAATACGAGTACATAAATCTAAAGTGATCATGACTTATTTACCTTCATCAAATGTGGCCCAGCTAGGCCATTAATCTTAATATAATAGAAAATCCATTGAATAAAGAATTTATTGCACTTACCTATGGCATTGTAGCATATTAGGGAGTACTGCAAGCAATAAAAACTTTATATTGAGCTAATAACTCTAAATCCCACCGAAGATGTCACCACTAAAACAGATACGCTTTTTGTACTTTATATTCTGGTTTGTTTTTAGAATACAAAGCAGCAGGGCCTGAATATGGAAAAGCGGCAGGAGGCCGCAGTGAGCGGGCTTCCGCTTAGACAGCTAAAACACCTCAGGCCCCTGTCACTCACCAGTGATCAAGGAAAAAGCGGTACTGGATCAGGATGTTTAGCATGAAGTACGCAAAGCCTTCCCCTGCCATGAACACTAGGTTCTTTCCCACGAAATCCCATTGAAAGGGATCCGGGCTCTGCTGTTCCCCTGGAAGGAGGAGAAATCCATGCAGTTGTAAGCCAACATGAAAAAAAAACACAAAAATTAAATGGTGAAAACTTGGTGAAGACATTGAAGCTATCCCATTCAGTGTATAACATAGTTTGCTTGAGAACTGAAGTACGAGGTTACTCCTGAAATCCATCCATTTTCAGTAACAGGTAGGTCGTGTAGTAGTTAGGGGTGCAACCGCGTAATTGAAAGATTGCTGGTTCGAGTCCCTGACCTGCAAGTACCACTGAGATACCCTGAGCAAGGTACCGTCCCCAAGCACTGCTCCCCGGGTGCTCATGTAGCTGCCACCTGCTGTGATGTCGAATGGGTTAAAAGCAGAGGACCCATTTCATTGTTGCGTGCTATGCCAACAATGATGATTAATCACCTTCCTATTCGGGGTTACGGGTGTTCTAGAAGCAGGGAACCCAGGACGGGCCGCCAAACCATCACAGGGCACACAGACAGGTAATTTGGTAACTCCAATTAACCTCAGCATGTATTTTGGGCAGTTGGGGGAAACCGGAGTATGTGGAGGAAACCCCACAACGACACGGGAGAGACTCGAACGCTGATCCTGGGGTTGTGAGGTAATAGTGCTAACCACTGCACCACCATACAGCCCCTTAGTCCAACAATCCCCCAGATCAGGGGTGGGCAGTCTTATCCACAAAGGGCCGGTGTGTATGCAGCTTTATGGGTTAATCTTAAGGTCAGCTGTTCAAAGCCAGGTGTGAGGACTTCTCGGCCAATCAGTCCTCTAATTAGAAATCTAATTAGCAGAGGCGTCAATTCCAGGTCCAGAAAGTAACGCGATGCATTCTGGTCATTCTGGTCAGTTTTTGGCCAATCAGAAATAACCAGAATGCATCGCTTTAAGCCAGGGCTGTAAGCGGCTGCCTGAAGTCGGACGCACCCACAGTCAGCTCAACTAGTTGGTTGAAACAAAATCCTGGTTTGGATTTTTACTTTCTGGACCTGAAATTGACACCTCTGCCAATTAGGGAGTCGCAGAAAATACCCACATACACAATGGCCTTTTTGGATAAAATTGCCCACCCCTGCCCCAGGTAAATGTCTTAAAGGGCCCTTGGACATTGGCAGAGTCACCGAAGCGGGCGTAGACGTCGGTCACGGCCTGGTTCATGGCCATGTCGATGAGACCGCGGCCCAGGCAGAAGTGGGGAAAGAGCAGGAAGACCTTCTTCAGCAGCTCGTTGAACCTGAGGAGGGCCTGAAGAGAAGCATGAAGAACAGAGGCTGACAGTTCAGGTACAGAAAGTACAAATCCGGACCAAGATTTTGTTGCAAGCAACCAGCTGAGTACTCTGTGACTGTGACTCCTTATATTCAACTGGATGGTTTGAACACAATCTTGGTCCGGATTTATACTTTCTGGACCAGAACTATCCACCTCTGAGAATGATGACGTTGGTGCTACATGCTCATACCCACATACAGTGCTCACAGTCTTTGGGACTCTTGCTTAATTCTGTAAAAATGTTGCAAATTTATTGGCATAATAACAAAAATCCGTTAACAGGCAATGCTTAACTTATCAGCACATATCATGCATGCAGACAGTTTCTTTTTTTGTAAATTTCATAATTTTTGACTGACTCGTTAAGTTCTCTTCTTGCCATTTTGCTATTAATTGCAATTGTAGTCACTGGCTCCGGAAGAGATACAAAACACAAATGTTTGATTTTTTGTGCTATTGCAAAGGTGTTACTAATTAAAAAGCTTCCAATGAGAATGCTTGAATTTTTAACTTAGAATAGCTCTTTAAGAACTATAATTTGGCTTTCAATTTATTACTACTTGAAATTAATGTTTTACTTAAAACTACTGGTGTTTCTAAAGTGGTGTATATGTCTTTTATAAACAACAATGGTAATGATTTTTGTTATGAAATCAATAAATTTGCAATATTTGTACTGAATTAAGCAAGCATCCTAAGACTTTCTGTGAGCACTGTAAATCACAGCTGGATTTGCACAAAAAAGCCACAACCTGAGGACATCCAAGGCTGGACAACCCACTATATGACACAAACATTAGCACAATAATCAATAAAAACCAACATATAGAAAAGCGAAGGCACTGATAGTTACTTTACCGGAAAGCCAGTTACAAGTCCATTAACTGCAATGCATTATGGGATTCCTGCCTGTACCTGGTTATTCTCGAAGAGCTCCAGTATGAAGGTAATGGCGCTGCTGTTGATTCCAATAAACAGGTTGATGCAGGACAGCGAGACATAGGCCGTGCTGGGGACGCTGAAGACGTATGACATGGGGTACATCATAGGCGTCACCGACCACCTGCAGGGGGTGCAGAAAGCTCACTTTGTGAGGCAGGGCGTAGGCAGGGGGATGTGTCCCCACAAACATTGGCAGACACCCCCCCCCCCCAAAAAAAAATTAAATTGAAAAGTGATTTCATAATTAACATAGTTATAATCTCTTATTATAAATGAACTCATTACTGAGGCCAGTATGCTGCCATGCAGAGCGCATGGACGTAACATAAACCTAAAGAAGATTATAGAACTGTATCAGACAAAAATTATTTTGAAACCTTTCATAAATGTGTCCATTGCACTGTCACGATATACATCGCACCCCCTTCCCCAGTCCTGCCCCCACCCCACCCCCCCAACTGTTAAATGCTTTCCGATGCCTCTGGCAGTAGATGTTAATATAGTGACACTTCTGTGCTACATTTTAGCACGGTTGCCAGATACAGGCTGCAGTACCCATAGATTTCGTATGATCTGTGATTTCTCAGTATTACTAGTGATCTCATCTTGGCCCGTCGCGGTGACATACCCGTACAACAAAAGCAGGGACACGAGGGCGGGCAGGTTGGCTGGAGATGTGTAGCACTTCTTATCGAAGGCCATGAAAATTCCAACGACCATAACGGTACTCAGCGAATAGTTCAGCTGTAGGAAGAGGAAGGAAGAGGGCAGTGTTGAGTGCAAAGAGGATCGCTTGCAATGTGCAACAAATAAAGGTGCATCTCAAAAACTGACCATGTCCCAGAAGAAATTGGCCACCCAGTAGACCAGGGGATTGACTCCACTGACGAACTGAAGGTGCTTGGCTTTGGTCACCCTCTCCTGGATCAGGTAGAGCACAAAGCTGGCTGGGATGAAGGACATGGCAAAGATGACGCAGATGGCCACCACTGCGTCCACAGACGTCGTTAGCCTGTGGGGTGGAGCAGCACAGTCAACTCTCCCTTCAGTCACGAACACTAGAGGAGCTACATCGCAAAACATGAAGAGAGGTGCAAGACGAGAAAGTACGTGTGGTGCACTTTCAAGGTGCAGCCTCTTTGACGCAATAGCAGAATAAAACAATGGTACATTACACGATAGCGGCAAGAAGACTCAGGCATACATATTCAGGTGCAGAAGTAGCCAGGCATGCTCTAAGGGAGTAATTCCGGCACTCACACGGTGACCTCTGACAGCTGCTCCTTGGTCAGGTTGAGTGGGTGGTTGATGGTGGTGATGCCGTAATTTGCCGGGTTGGCACCGGGTGGCAGGTTTGCCCTGAGGATGGCATTGTTGGCCACGTTCAGAAAGGACACCATGGCATGCCAGCCCTTGTTATTGAACCACACCTGCCACAAGTGGGAAGGGCAAATTAAAATGCATAATTAATACTTTAATAGCACTTAATTTCAAACACATACCACTATATGCTTTGAGATCTATGATTACTTGAACAATTCAGGTTATGTAATAAACAGTACAACAGTATTGCCTACATGGTGATTTATTCTACACAGAGCTGGTCCACCCAGCTCATTAGCGTGAAAAAATTGACATTAAAATTTTGGAGAATACCTCGCTGGTAAAGTTTCTCAACTTTCTGCGCTAAAGGAATAGATTCAATAGCTAAAACATTTAACAAACAAGAGCCAAATAATGCTCACGATAGGATGAGCTTCCTACCTTGACGTTATATTCACTTTCCATATACTTCAAGAAGGGTCCTATTTCCCGCATTGCAGCCTTGGAATATTTACCCTAAAAAAAGAAACAAATGACCTCAGAGATACTTTTAGACTGAACATAATTCCATCAGGAATCCACCCTCTATGTCCCCAGCAAATCATTAATGCTACTAATAACCACAAACTGTGAATTTCACATAGTTAAGTGTTTAATAACAATGTGGGTGGCGCATGTAGATCAAGGTGGGAAGAGTGTGCAAATGGGTGTTACCCCGGTAACATTGAACATGCGTCCCAGTTGAATCAAAACGTTCTGGATGTCTTTGGGATCCACGTCGAGGATGGGAAGCTGGCCTCCAACAGAGACACCGCCATATCTGAATATTCAATTCAATTCAATTTATTTTTATATAGCGCCCTTCACAACAAAGTTATCCCAGGGTGCTTTACATGGGTGTGCTGTGATACATTACCATATGCAAAACAAGAAAAAATTTTAAACAAAGAAATGAAAGAAAGAAAGCCAATTGAATACAAACATCTGGGGTTGAAAACTGCTTGCTAAGTGTAATCCCGAAAACTTTCCACCAGAGGGCGCACATACGCAAATATAGCCGATTCAAAAACTTAATACATTTCAGCAAGTCCTGGCTTTCCATAATGGCAGTAAAAAAATCAGAACTAGAGCTGTTAAGTACACACCACAATGCTACGATGACAGTCAAATGCTTACCTCTGTTCATTCACCCAGTATTTGCTCTTCAAACTGAAAATAAAAAAAAACAAACTCCTTATTTCACTGTATTTTAGTCCTTTCTTCATGCTGTCCCACACTGTCTCAAACGGGGCACCTGAAAAAGCTGATCATTTTCCTCAACATCTGAATCACTTAAGACATGAGTATTATCATAACACAAAATAAGACTACTAAAATGCATAAAAACTATTTATAGCTACACAATTCACATAAAATTGACATTCCAAGGCTGCACCACACCCATCTGTCCTGTGATAGGCTGTACCCCAGCCTTCTGTCCTGTGATAGGCTGTACACCAGCCTCCTCCCTGTGATAGGCTGTACACCAGGCCATTGCCCTGTGATAGGCTCCAGGCCCCCAAGCAACCCGGACCAAGACAAGTGACTAAAAGATGGATGGATGGAATGATTTATATAAAACATTTTTTTTGTATTCAGTCTGTTGTCCTGTATATGCAGTCAGATATCTAAGTAGAGAAATACATACAGATATATTCCAAAAATAGACACACTTAAACATCTGCCACATGTGTGTGAGGAACACAGACTGGCACACCTGGACTTAATCAGGCTGGGGTAGGTTTTGACCAGATAGTCTGAGATGTTCCTGTTGGTGAGGTCCAGAAGAACATCCCCTGTGGACTGTTTACGCTGCAGGGCACAAGAGACACGAGAATCACAGGACTGGGGCATGGAGTAAAGTAAAAAAAGTAACTTATAGTGTAAAACTGACGTAAATAGAAGTAATGACTTATAGTGTAGTGTAGTGTAGTGAGGGGTATCACTTTTAATGCTTCCTGCTGATCACTGAAGCAGTTCTGTGTTCATTCTTGTACCAGAACCAGAAGCCTATTGGTTTCAAGCCCAGCCTTGGAAATGCTACACACCCCTGCCCGGCCGCAAGGCAGGTACTGACCTGCAGGGGGGGCAAGCCCCCAGCACCTGGGGGGCAGAGCGGCAGCATGGTGAGCTTCTTGCCGGTGCTGCACTGGCAGCTGGGGGAGGGGCTGAGCATGGTCCAATCAGGGCTCTGCAGGATGTTAAAGGCGATGGGCGACAGTGGGGGCACCTCCCACTCCATGGTGATGTCAGCGCAGGGGAGCATCCTATTGGCAGATGGACACCAGTGTAGCGTCAATAACAGTCTCCTCAGTTTGTGACTGGCTGCTTTAATTAGAAGTTGTTTTCTTACTTCAAAGAGCCTTAAAAGGATCATTAGGGGAGATTGGGGTCTCTAATGTTATCGGCATTATCACTGATCTCACTATGACAACACTGTATGGGGAGAACACACAACGTGCTGGTGTCTGATACCTATCCTGGTTGTCAGGTTACTTACTCAAGGGGCTGATTTCCCATGCAGCGGGTCCCGAACCCAGGATGCGCCAACAGACTTTCTGTAAAATACTTTGTCTTCATGTTGGCTGGCAGCTCGTTGCTGAGAGCAATGAGAAAGACTTGAGATCACGTGACTTCCAGAGCTGCTTACTGTGAATTTTGCCCAAGGGACGCAAAAGTTATAGCATGTCTAGAAACTGCAACCTTCTGGTTAAAAATGTGGTCTGAACCAGCAGCTGCCCGCTGCCCCCTACAGGCCTCCCTACCTGATGAAGGTAAACTGTTGGCCGTACATCCAGGGCGTAAGGGGTAGGCTAGGGTATTCGCCGAACGGGGGAACGATTAATGTAAATATCAGGGCCAGCAGGACAAAGCTCGCCGGCAAAACAATCTGAAAGAAAACAATGTGTTGAATTACAGTGAAGTATAAAAATCTGTCATAAGAACACAAGCTTCACTCAACAATGTATTGCAGGGGCAAACAGAAACCTTCAAATGCCTATTAGCAGGGTCGCTTTGGGGCCCACATTCTTCACAGTGTAATTACTGTTTGTGGCCAACAGGGGTCCCCAAAACCCCAGGGGGGCACATAAATACTACATGCAAATTTGCATGGCTTGAGCAGTGGTAAACAGAAAGGGTGCAATCTGGCAGTACCTGGGCCAGGAAGTCTTTTTGGCTACGTGTAGCATGCTGGAACCTCTTCATCAGCAGAGCAAAGAACTGCTTGACAACCAGAGCTGTCCCCTTGACTTGCCGAGACCCCCTCCCGGCACCGTCGGCTATGGTGTTGGGGTCATCCCCACCACTGGCCAGCACAGCCCCGTTAGTCTCTGGGAACAATAGAGGGACGTGATGAGGCAGCAGAGAAAAGCTTAAAATTCAGGGAGCATTCGCATCGGAGGTGGCAATGTGCAGAGGCTTTGCTAGGAATGCGTTCAAATCCGGAGCACGCGAAACTGCAGTACCGTGTTCGACCACCAGATGGCAAAAGGGGATCAGAGGAAATTTACAGAAGAAAGAAGATGTTTACAGAGGAAATGTGGCTTCCTGCTACAAACAGATGAGAACTCCTACACTCTGCAGCGTTTCCACCTTCCCCAGCAGGCACTTCAGCTTTAACTGTGTTCCTTCCCAAAAGGCTCTTTTAAGTTTTATGCATATCAGTCAAAGGGACGTACTGCTTGATAAGTCTGGGACGGGAAAATCACGCAAAAACAGAAGGGATGTGGCTAGGCTGCATGAATCTGACATGATCATAATATGTAAAGGTTTGAGCTACTTCAGGTTTCACAGACTACTTTGAAGCCGAAAGGCTCCTTTGCTTGGCTAAATAGTTCAGTTCTTGCGCTTTGACTGGTTTGTTTCTTTGATTGAAAGACTCATCCAGACTCATATTAACATCAGTGACACATGCATGATTATAGGAGACTGACCAATCAGCACGCAGCAAGAACTCAACACTTGCGTGAAATCTAGGTCCTTTTAATTGAAATGATAGTTTACCAATCCTGTCCTAGCTCAAAGTACCTGGGATGACATGGATTATCTGGTCACCATATCCACATTAAAGCACAACAGTTATGGGGCATATAAACTACATAAATACACTCTGAATCACAAGGTAATGAAACACGCACACAGAACAGCATCAGCAAAATCATTCTGAGACTCCACACACTTCCACACACAGGAACATCTTATGAAGACCAACACGCCAAACGCATATGAACACGGTCCATGTAATGACATTACATGCGTAGGTATAGGCACCTCAAACACAAGGGCGTCACGTCTGGGGTATCGAAAGGGAAAAAATCAAGGTTTTTGTCCAGGAGACTGGTTCAGAGGATACCTCCTGAAACAAAAGACACTATCAATCAGAGGCGGGTAATCCACGTCCAAGGAGTAAAAATCCAGACCAGGATTTTGTTTCAACCAACTAGTTGAGCACTGCAACTGAAACTGAAAAATACTTGACTGGTTGGTTGAAACAAAATCCTGGTCTGGAGTTTTACTCTTTGGACCTGGACTACCGACCTCTGCTATCCTGACTTCTGCAGGATGGATTAAAATCACTGCTAATCTGATGTTTACCTTTAGGGATGCTGCGATTTGCTGCTTCTCCATCAGCAGTAACCCTGAGGAATATCTGCAATGGCAAAGAACTCAGCTCTCACACCCATAGCTTTGAGAAGTTACATCCATGTCCTCATTCACTATAGCAGGGGTAGGCAGTCCTGATCCTGGAGTGCCGGGATCCAGCAGGTTTTGTATCCTACCTGATGTGTTACTATCTGCCTGAGATCAGGTGTGGCTCCCTAAGAGACCAGGCAGGATCAGAATTGCCTACCCCTGCACTAGAGAATGTCCTCTAATTACAGATTGTTGCAAAAAAAGGGTGGATGGCAATATGACAGTCAAGTGAAAAGGGAGCCTACCTCCTCCAGGGAGGTGTCAGACACGCCAAAACTGCTCAGGCCCATGTCAGAGAGCGTCTCCTCCAGCTCCCGGAAGAGGCTGGCGTATGACCTGTGCTTGAAGTCCTTGTTAGGAAGCAGGTAGGTCATCTCCTGGCCAATCAGCTCAATGAGCTTGGCATCCGGAACATGGTGGTGGATCAAGCTGGTGATGCCGTCCACATCGCCTGGGAGGACAGGTGACGGAGAAGACAAATCGGGTCACTTTACTGACAAGACAAAATGCTACAAAATGGACAAATGGAAGTCTCTTGGAAAAGCAGAAAAATAAGTTGGGTTTTTGAGTGTGAAATTTAAAAAGACCAACACTTTTTTTGTTTCTGTTTGAGCTAACGGTCAACGTTAGGCACCCTCACCATCCAAAGCCTGCTCTAGGGTTTGAGGTGGGTTCCGGTTCTCCTCTTTGTACTTGGCGCAGGTGGAACAGTTGCAGGAACACTCAGACATGCAGTCACACTGGTTCTGTAGGAGATAGCGGAGATAGAGAAACTGGTGTCCAAGGGCAACATGACATTCATAAATCCAGCTCATCTGAGTTAAATGTTCTGAGGGCAGAATGAAAAAAATTATTGGTTCAGAGAGAAAACCAATCAGATCGCAGAGGAGGTGTGTCCAAGTAACTAGAGGAGGCGGGACCAACTAATCAGACGTCTGCAATCTAATTGGTTCTCTCGCTTAGTGGTAACCATTCTCAACCAATAAAGGGCACCTCTCACTGACTGCTGGGGCACCCAAACATGGACACGGATAGAGTCGCTCACCTCCTTCTTCAGATCTTTCATTCGGCGTACAAGTGTGAGGTAGAAGCCCTTGCTGAAGCGGCGTTTGAGGAAGAGTGGCGAGCCGCAGCAGCAGAGGCGGCCCTGGGAGATGATGGCCACACGGTCACTCAGGAGGTCCGCCTCATCCATGTGGTGGGTGGAGAGAATGACGGTCCGGCCTGGGCACAAAGGGGCAGGGCTACTTCTTAAAGGGCTTCGTCAAACTACAGAAATATTTTTCAAATAACATTATGGATTAAAACTATGCATGAATTTGACATTTGTATTAAGTATTGTACTGTGGCATAATTTTATGCAGTGTTAATTTTATTAGCAGAACAAGTATCTTGTTTACATTTATTTACCAGATTATTTTTTCCAACATGAGGTAAAAGCGAGACAGATAACACATTGTCCTTGTTAATATGTACAACAGGATGTGTCCTCTGGACATGTACATACCTGAGCGATATTTCAGCAAAAGATCCCAGATTGACCTCCTTGAGTAGGGATCCACTCCAGAGGTGGGCTCATCTAAAATGACCACCTTGGAGCCCCCTACGAACGCCATGGCGACAGACAGCTTCCTCTGCATGCCGCCTATATTTGGAACGAGAGCCAAGACACATGCAATTCATGGGGAAATCAGAATTTCCAAAAGCACTCATGGAATCAGGGTAAACCTTGCAGGTCTTAGATCTTTGAGCAGCAGCTGGTTAGGTCTGTGTCCTTGCGGCCCACCTGACAGGTTCTGCGCCTCTTCGCTCCTCTTATGAGGAAGCCCTAGGTCCTCCAACATGTCCTCCACCTCCAGCAAGGCTGCAGCCGCTGGCCGGCCTTTCAGCAGGGAGTAGAACAGAATGTGCTCCTCCACCGTCAGCCTAGGGGCAGAAGAGAAGGTTTGCCTTAGGCTTCACCACCAGCATCCTGGTGTGAGAGACAGGGGCTCTCCAGGACAAGGGTTGGAGATAATGGCCATAATAGATCTCTGTGAAAGAAGGTTGAGTTTGGCACTATAACACATTGACTCTGTTTTGCTAGGATATTTTGTCTGATCTGTATTTTTAATGTGTTCCTGTCCTTTGATCTTGTTATGTGCTGGTACTTGTATAATATGCAACTGTTTTCCCACAAGGCAAAGGACGCCAAGTTGCTCTTACCACCCAAGTGGTTTTCTTTTAACCCTTTCTGTAAATCAGTGTTTCCCAACCCGGTCCTTGGGGACCTGCAGACAGGCCACGTTTTTGCTCTTGGGAGCTGAGAGGGAGCAAAAAATGTTGACTATTTGGCAGGGAACAGGAAGGGAGCAAAAACGTTGACTGTCTGGCAAGGAACTAGGAGGGAGCAAAAATGTGGCCAGTCTGGGTGTCCCTGAGGACCAGGTTGGGGAACACTTCTGTAAATTATCAGCATATATTTTTCCCAAATAAAATCTTCACAATTGAAAAATATGAGCGAAAAGTCAAAATAAGCAAACAGGCAATTAGACAGGTGAGCATTTACTGGTTGAACAGGATGTTATGCTGGGGGCACATGCCCAGCGACTGGCGAATGGAGTCCATGTCCGTGCGGATGTCCTTTCCGTTTATGTAGGCTGTCCCCGAAGTGGGTGGGAACAGGCCAGTAAGGATTGACCTGAAGGGAACATGCAATATAGTTAGACACCCCCTACTGGGCTCCAAGGGAAAGACACGGCAGCTTAGCACTAACATACATGGTGGTCGTCTTTCCAGCCCCATTGTGGCCGAGGAACGAGGTGATCTGATCCTCAAAGAAAGTGATATTCAGGCAATCCACGGCCGGACGCGTTCTCTGGGCAAACACCTTGACCAGATCCTCTATGACCACACCAACAGTAAGGCCCGCAGGGTCTGACTCGAAGAAGGAGCCCCCTACAGGATGGGATGTAAATAAGGGAGGGTGCCAAAGGCATAGACAGGAAGACAGGAAGTTAGGTAGAGTCTTGAATATTCCCAAAGCTAACTGCGCGTTTACTTCTTTTAGACTGTAAAAGGGCATTTAGACATTTATAGACAGCAATACTAAATAGTGCACAAAATGTCAGGAAAAATATTACAGGGAATTCTGTAGTAGGTCCGAAATAAATAGTACTGCACAGTAGGTGTTGTAGATGGTCAGGGAGGGATTAGTCTTTGAAGGGAGCTGTGTGAATACAGGAGGAAACCAGAAAGCACACAGGACTAACACCGGTAGTGAGAGACCGTAGCACCTGACATGTGAGAGGAACAGGCATTAAGTGCACCGTGTTTAAAAAGAGCACATTACAGATCCCCCTCTTGCAGCAGAGGTGGTCTGACAGCACGATCTCACAGCTTAAACGAGTCTGGGGACGGGGGTGGGGGGGTGAACCCCCCCCCCCCCAAACACCGAA
>JAODKL010000044.1:5734737-5759537 GCA_026780765.1 Petrocephalus schoutedeni
CCCCACCCCACAGACCTCACGCTCAGCCCATCTGCGTTCCATCACACCAAGGTGCCCCAACACCAAACCAACTAAATGCAGAAGGTTAACTCTGACTGCAATAAAGGGCACCAGCTAAAATGGACATCAGGCCTTTTGGGACCTACACCAGTCGAAAGTTCCACCCCAAAGTCCTGAAGTACCGAAAAAGTACCCCAGCTGCTTTGGTACTTGGGATACTTTGGATCGTGTTTCATTTGGCATGTCTGTCACATGTGAAGGATATCCATCTGTGAGTATATATAAAGCATTCAACTGCCGATTTGTGAAATTATACAGGCAAAACAATGGCTGACCAATAAAAGAGCCTAGGGGGAGGGGCTTGAGTACAGCACGTCCCCGGAGGTTGGGCAATACACTACTGCACGTTGCTGGACTTTACCACAAGGGGGCAAATATTCCCTTATAACACCCCCCACCCTACCCGAAAAGTTCTGAACACCGGAAACCAGAAGCACTAGTCGCCCGGCGTTTGGAGACGAGGATTTGAAGCCAACCACTGTGCAAACACATCCATTAACATACAAAGGGGCGATGAATTCGGCGGGTAATCTCTCTCGCGCTGTGTCTGTAACTTGGTTTTAAGAGGTCTTTAAACCTCTCCTGTTTTGTAGAAGGTCAGGAAATGCGTGCAGTCGAGGTAAATGTGGTAGACGACTCTGTATCGCGTGAGACAATTCGCCAGCTAGCCGGGTGTGGTGCCGCCTGTAAGCAAGGGCTGATCCACACTCCATTAAGTTAGCGTTTCCTAAAAGACCCCACGTCCTATGGGGAGGTTTGCTAGGCCCACAAGCCTGCCAGCACATGGCTTCACCTCCGCCCCCATCCCGCCCCATGCCCCTACACCCCAGTCGGGCCGAATCCCACGAGCCACGCAGCCGTAAATCTGCTCGCCAGGGAAGGGCTCCTCTCCGCGGGACAGGAGAAGAAAAGCGACAAAACATACGGCTCCACAAATCTCCGCCGAGGCCTGGCCAGGCATTAAAGCTACAAATAGGGGGAGGAGGGGGTGGGGGGTCATCCCCGGGAAATCCTCACCAGCCGGGATTACCACGCACCCCCAGGACAAGCGGGCAGCCAGCAAAACATGTCGCAAATTTTCTGCTCTCCGGCAAAAACACAAAAAACACACACACAGGAGGAATTCGTCGGATTCTGTCACGGGGCGAAGGTGGCACGCGCGCGATCCCGCCCCGACCAGCGGCCCAGCCACATTACACCATCCATTTCGTGTTTCCGCCCCTTTTGATACGATTGTTATAAAAAAAGAGAAAGTGAACATATCCTCAGAGGTACTGTGCGTTAATCGCAATCCCGCACGCTTTCTCGCGTACCCGATTGACGGACCCCTGGATGCTGATGCAACCCCCCCCCACCATAAATGAGTTTTTTTCCTTTTACTGAACGGCACGACATGTCAGCCTCTCTCTGTATCTGGCCATGCTTGCATCATCCACCGTCCACCCAAGGAAGAAGACAAAAAAACCCGCCCTCAGCTTCTCTGAACCAGGCGCAAAGGCCACCGCCAAACATCTCAAACGTCCTGGGCTGGAGATACAATGAGCATCGTAATGCCGGGCCGTTCAGATCCCGTCCTGCTATTTATCCACGATCAAATGGATATATAAAAACATCATAATGAAGCCGGACGCCCCGGGCGACCCCCCCATCGGCGCTCCTTCGCAGGCCTGCCAGCCCTGGGTCCTCAAAGGACGCAAAACAAAAGCCGCAAGTAAACATCTCTGCGAGGGCTCAGAGTAACAATGCCGTGTGGCGGGGCCCGGCCGTGCGGCCGTCGCACGCTCTGCTGGGGGGGGGGACCTCCAGCCTTAACACCCCCCCCGCCAGACACCACCAATCCTCCCGCCCCCGAAATCCCCCCCAAATACTTTCCACAGCCAGCCAGGGAACCCCGTTCACCACAGTGGGACTCCAACATGCTGGCTCTTCATAACACTTTTTAAAAACTTTGGATATCGAAGGAATCTATGTGGAAGTTTTGTTAATTTTATTTTTTGGCCAGGAGTTCGGCAGTATCTCACGCCTAGCAACGGTCAATCTGGGACGCCATGGCAACAAGGGAGCATTTGTTCCACTGGAATGTAGGGAATGCCGGCGGGGGGGGGGGGGGATGGGAAGAGGGAAGGCTGCCGGCTGGGTGTCGTTTCTCACCCCCACCAAAATAATTAGCTGCTGCGCTAATAGCTTGGGGTCAATGTTCTTACAGTAGTTAAAATGGCCCATATTTACCGCCGAGGATGGCAGTGGGTCAACAGCAAGACCGCCCCGCGCCAGAACCTCGCTTTCTAAAGCAATACATACGTGCTTTTAGTCACGTCAAATGAACTGTACAACTCCCGCAGCGTAGAAGGGCAGCCCCCAAACTCCCTCACAAATACGCCAAACCTCGCTGCCATTCTCACCCGCTGTCGACGCGGCTCTGAAAAATGGATACGCCAGTTAAGACGAGTACGACTTGGTCTGTCTTTTAAAAGATTCTCTGAGAAACGTCTCAGAGACTCATCGTTTCTCGTCGGCTTATTTTATTTTAAATTTTCAGAGTTCATGGCTAACTGGGAGGGAGGGGGTTTAAGGCAGGGTTAATTATTGTGCTTGAGGGGCGTTCACAGAAAGGGACAGACAGCTTTCCTGCGGCCTGGGCCGCATGGCAGACGGCCCCGTCTGTCACGGGCACTGCGTTTGCCCCGCCCCCCATGACATCACAGCCCAGAGACAGAAAAGAGGCCCCACAACACCCTCCCTCTCACGCTTTACCCTGTCCCCATTTGCTTAAGTCCGTTATACACTGCTGCGGTTTAACACATCGCTTTACTGCCTAAATACATTAAACACTAAATACATTTATTCCGCTACTCTAAAGGTTTAATAAAGTATCACTCATCCATCCGACCGATGAAACGGAGAGAGGAGCCTCTGCCCGGTCTGTGGCCAATCAGTGCGGCCTAAAAGCCAAGCCCACCGAGAGGCACGGCAGGGCTCCCCGGGGGCGACCCCATCTGACAGACCGTCGCCGTCAACTTCAAGGACACAATCCCTTTGACGGGGCCCTCTGAAGTCGGACCGTGTAAAAGTCAGCCGACGGGGAAGCTCGGGGGCTCAGGGACAGCGCCATGACCGGAGAGGGGGGGGGGGGGCATTCCAGAAAAGCAGAGAAAGGGGGTCTCGAGGAGGGTGTGTGTGGCTCTTGAGCTGGCAGCATGCCCCGTCCGGCGGGGAGCCACCTTCCTGGGGCGCGGTTCTCCCCACTAGTGAGCCTCTAGACATCCCAAAGGAGCCGACACGCCCAAAAGGAGAGGAACAGCAGCGATGGCACCCCCCACCCCCCAGCGGAGATTGGCGCGAGCCACAAACCTCCGCCAGCCTATCAAAGCACCCCCCCCCCGCCAAATGCCCCCCACCCAACACCGTTCAGGTCACAAAGACGCTGAGCTAATCGGATAAAGTCCGGGGACGACCCCCGTGTAGCGGACTGACCGGCCCAACCCCCCCTCCCCCCCAAGGCTAAAAAGGGCTGCGGGATAATTCCATCCAATTACTGTCAAAGCCTTTCAAATACAGGAACCAGACAAGGTCAGGACCTCGGAACAAAACAGACTGCCCCACTCGAGCAGGACGGCGAGCCCTTCAGGCGGCGAACCGAACGCGGCACATGAAGTCATACAGACCGCGTTGGGACAGGTTAATACGGCGCACGGCGGCATCACTCTGGTTCAAACTACCCCAGGCTGCATCCAGGGGTGACTAAGCCTGAATACCAAACTCCTATATGGTATTTTTTTTTTTGCTTGTTTTGCAATCTTAAGTCAACACGCTTCACGTCCACAAACATTTCCCCATCTCAGTTCTCCTTCTGGTAAAGAAGCTGACATGGAGGAAAGCTGCTGCCTCCTAGCAGTCCGTGTCATTTCACCCGGCCCCACGGCAGGACGCCTCAGGGAAAGCGCCATGCAAAATCGCTCCCCTTCTGTTAGCCCGCGCCAGCATCCTCGCCGCGGAGACGGGCAGCCTTAGTGTCACGGCTACCCCATTCCTGGAACGACCGTCACGCCTCTACGCTAAGCGGAAATCAGAAAAGGTGTGAAGTAAAATGTGGTGACATTATGAGAAACAGAAACACGAAAACACAGAAAGCAGGAAGCTGAGGAGCCATATGAAAAAAAAAAACATCACAGCTGCACATTTTATCAGATTATTGAGTTATGACTGAAATCGGGACCTTAGGATGTTCCCACTCACGATAAAACCTCTGCTATGTTCACCTTTGAAGAAAACACGCTACCTACCACACATATGAGTGAATAGCCAAACTCGGGGCACTCGCCATGTACAGCACAAATCAAACCCTAATTAAGCCAAAACAAAGATATATGATATGCAGAGACATATATAAATTTGGGTGGGGGGTGCAAGGTGACATTCTCTCAGGAGGCCCAGAATTTCTAGGTACAGACCTGGTTTAAATATTGCTAGAAGGAAGACTCAGCCAAACGAGGACAAGCAGACCAGGAAACTCCTGTACCACCGCTGACCCTGTCCTGACTTGCCCACAAGCTTTATTAGACACCCATAAAGCCAAAAAGGTCGGAGGCAGGATGTGGTGCCTGTGGACGGCCATATGTCCGACGGCCTGAGCAGAGACCTCCACGGGCGACCCCCCGCCCCCCAAACCCAAACCAAAGTGCCAGCGGGAAGCCAAACTGGTCGCCTTCCACCCCCCCCCCCAGGCCTTGCATCAAAGGCCGAGCCCCCCTGCAATGCGTGGAATTAGGAAACAGTGAACTCTCACCCCCCTCAGCCGGTCGGGGTGAACGGCCGAGCGGTAAGACCAGGGCAATGGCCACCCTGGGAGAACCCCCCCCCAACCAAAACAACCTGTATGGTGTATGAAGGTACGCCATTACCACCCATATAGCGGCAGCCGTGTCACACAGCCGTAATCACTACCGATCACATTCCCCGCACTACCACCGTCTACTGCTGCCCGTTAATTATCTGTACTGCCTATTAATGTCTAAATCCTTTTAAGCTGTAGAAATGTATGCATTCAGCAGCAACCCTGCAATTTCCCCCGCCATTAAAACGCCGTCTATCCTGCGCATAGCGCCACCTTCCGACGTCCCTGCGTGCGCTGCGGCTCCGCTCACCTCTGGAGCCGAAGGCCTCCTTCAGCAGCAGCAGTACGTCGGCGAAGCGGCGCACGTCGCTGACCAGCTGCATGATGTAGTCCGGGTCGGAGCCCGGCAGGTCCGTGGCGCTGGATCCGCGGTGCCGGGCGGAGGGGAAGGGGTGCGAGCCGGGTGGGCGCGCCACGCCCAGGGGGCCGCCGCCGTCTCCCAGCCTCCACATCGCCGAGGGACTCTCCGGCTCCGCCGTCGCAGTTAGCCGCGGATCCCGAGTGCGGACCCTGCCAGGACGGGAGGGGGACCATGAGGTGGGGGACCATGCGATACCCGACCCCGGAGAAGGCGTCCCCTCCCCAGCGCCCCCATCGGACCCCCCTCGGATACCCCCAGCAGACACTCAGAACCACGATGCCGTCATTACCTGCTACATTCAGAGCAAACATGCAGAAACACTGTCAGCCTGGAGCAATATTCTGACTGCACCGTAAAACATCAATGGATGAATATGCTTAATCTCTATTCGTCATCTATAGAGAAAAAATGTACCAAGACACGATAAAAAAAATGAAGCAAACTTCCCTTCTAATGCTCTACACAGACAACCCGCATTTAAATCGCAATTAACGGGAACTTAACGGGTCCCATTGGCAAACACCAGGTCTTAACAGCGACGATCTTCCGCGCAACAGCATTTTTAATGTAACACAGAGGTGATCATGGGAGTGAAAACATTAAAGGTCCGGTGTGTTAGAAAGTTACAATCTCAGGAAATGCCGCCTAGGGAGCCTGGGCGGTATTTGCGAGAAAGGCACCTGGCCGGGTGGCGGGCCTGGACACATGTCAGGGTCACACGTCCACAAGGCGGGGGGGGGGGCATCTGAACCGGATTATCAGCCTCAGAGCCACGATTCACGCCGATCGAGCCCCGAGGACTGGTGAAACTAAACCGCACTTTTATCTCAGCCGAAAAGACCACCGGTAGAAGAATCCAGTCCAGCCTAGGTAGACTGTTACAATCGACACCTAGGCTGATTTTTTAACCAAATACTGAACCACCTAACAAATCTATAGTGTTTTGCAAGGACTTTAAGTAACCAGATACATCGTAAAGCAGAAGTAACTGTACACGGCAACATAGTATGCAGGCACCCGAGAGCACCGAAAATATGTCAGTGCCTAGTGTTAATATCTATAAGATAAACAATTTCTACTTACCTAAAGCTCTAGAAGAGGTCCGACACCATGCAAACGGACAATCGGTTGGTTTCCAGCCTGAAAGCCCTTTAAAACTGCCGCTATTTCCGAATCCATTTACTTACTGGAGGTTTAAAAAAATAAAACCATGCAAAAATACTGACTGCGTCGCTTATCGCAAGGAAAGGCCGCCGCGGCGGACGATGCGCGGCTTTTTTTGTAACACCGTCGCCCCGTTACACATTCAGAGGCGCCCCGGCGCACCGCGATCCCCCGGCGCTGTTACTCCTTCGCTTTTAAAGCACTTCTTACAACTTTAAAGTTCTGCCGCTCCACGGATGGCCCGGGATACTCACTTGAGCTGCAGTCCTCTAACATCTCCGGAAGAGAAATCTACACAACAATTCCCTGTATACCATAATGTAAAAATTAAAAAAAAAAAAAGAAAAACAATTTTTACACGCTTTCAGTGCCGAGCGAGGTTACCTCTCCCATCCGCAAGGCTTAAAATTAGGGACACTGTTTCGGGCTGAGTTAAGCGCCCCCCCCCCAACCCCCTCGTTTACCACGTGACCCACGGAGTTACTTTTGATTGGCTGTCCCTGCAGGCAATAGGAAGCAGTGGAACGTGCTGTCTGCGAGGATGCAACTCCTCTCGTTGTAATAATAGGTGTTAAAAGACCTCTGTTTACCTGTCTGGGGGAACTGCAGCGTGCTCTGGCATAGCCGAAACTATGCGGCCGGTAAATATATGTTGTGCATTCCCTTGAAGATTAAAAGCAAGACGGACGAAGGAAACCCACTTGCTGCAGTCTGTGGGTCTACCGCAGGCAGCCTGGTTCTTTTTTATGTTTTATGTAACACTTTTTAATTTTTTCGTTGGGCTTGCAAAACATTTTGGCTACCGCGGATAACTATTTATCAGTATAATTAGATGTTGTGAAAATCCCATAGAGGAAAAATGTATTCTGGTATGATGTTTTACGAAATTCTTTGCATTTCGTGTCCCTATTTCAGAAATATTTTGTCTTTTGTTATTTATACAGTACCACCCCTCTGCACAAATGAGATGTATTTACTCAGATTACATTGACAACATAGGCCTACAAGTTGTTCAAGGTAATCCGAGTACAAACATCACGTATGCCAGTGATTATGAACTCACATGCGTCACGAGTGCAATGAAAGTATGGTAAACAGTAATACCACACTTTGTGTAACATACAAGTAAACTACAAGTAGCTGAGGCATTCAGTCGCGACATATTTCTTATGCATTGAAATCTGACCTGTGACGCGCACCACCCAGTGGAGAAAGAGGAACATTACATGTTTCTTGTGAGTCGAGGTCTGAAAACGTGTAACAGCCGCGAAATAACTGAAGGGTATGAATTATGTCCACATTTTGGTATGGATTTGAAAAGTTATACGTTTTAAAACGTTACATATGAAACTTATTTTTAAGCATATTCCAAAATATAGTGCGAAATCAACCAGAAGATTTAGCTGCAAAATAAAAAAAATATTTAAAAAGATGAAATATGAGACCTAAAATTACAATTTTAAAGAGTATGGCGATTGAGGCAATGTGAAGGCTATCCTTCACGAATACGCACAGGAAAAAAAACAATCCGTATTCTTTAAAATTAGTTAGCCCAATACTTCAAAATGTGCGCATATTACTACTTAGGATCCAGAAATTACGCCGACTGTGTACATTTATGAAAATAAAAAAGTAATTCCTCAGCTCATGATCCTCACCATTTCGATCCACCCGCTTCGTTAATTTATTTTATAAAGAGCTGAATGGTATGCCTAAGGTGGCATTTACATGTCATGTTAGATAATTGCCGGTATCATCGTTACAGGAGAGCGTTGATTGTTATGCAGTGCGCAGGGTAGAGCCGCGAAGGAGCTGTCCGGCAGGTCGGGTCGGTTCCTGCCAGCATTCTTGCTGCACCAAAAGGCATCTCCGTGAAAATCCCATCATGCTTCTTACCGCCACCGGCTTATTGAAAACATGGCGGTCATTAGTAAGTACTTGACAGCCAAGAACTCTTACCTGGCCGCCGGCGTGATCCTGCTATTTTATTCCCTAAACAGAAGACGTCGCTTAGTGGACTTGCCCGGGTACGTAACACTGACATACTAAGGGAAACGCATAGATGCGTATGATCTGACATTTTTATGAATTATGAAAAATGGTGTATGGATTGTATCCAGGAAGCTTATCGCAGTGACTGAACACTTTGACATTTTTTTCATCAAACATGGGCTGACGAATCGTAATGGTGTGTATTGTGCTCCTGCGATTGATTCAATTAGGGGGAAATCTGGATTTCACGGCGATCGGCGGCGGTATTTCATATCTAGGAATAAACTGAGGCGCCCGGCAATTAAGTAACACGGATGCCGCTGTGAGATATCGCTGCTGGTGAAATTAGCGAAAGTAAGGAAGTAGTCGTGGATGGAAAGTCACCAAGAATTTAGTTAAAAGCTCTTCTGCCTTCAGTGTTCATAAAAGCATATTTGGCTGCGGAAGACCCCACAGTCCGGCTGAGAATCGAAATGCGTGCGTTATCGCCGGAATTGAATACCCATGCATGGACTGGTTTCTGTTTGAATACTGAATTTGCTATTTAGCACAAGACAGGATTTCCCCTAAAACACGAGGTTTTTGTAGCTAAATCAAACGCTCATCTGTTTTTTACAGTAAGAAAAATGATGCAGAGCAATCGCCGAACAATAATGTAAGTTATTAAAACGGACACAAAGGAAATGCCGTATTTATCTCTTACAGTTGTGGGTGATTTTTAAGCTGAAAAATCGCTTCATGGTCCATATACCCCTATTTGGTATTTTCTTTTTCTTTTTCAGAGCAATGGGAAGAAGGTGCAGACCGCAGTGGACAAGCAGTTATTCACGCAACTGCTCCGTATCCTAAAGATATTAATACCTAAGCTGGTCAGCAAAGAGGTCAGTCAGTAGACAATCGAAACTGCATTTTCCAAGCTCTTATTGCAGACATTTCTGAAGGTCACACAATTAGCATCTTTCTAGACGTACTCCTGCTGAAGTAGACATGCAAAGGGATTGAGGCGTGTTTGTGCATCACTGCCTGCTGCAGTCGGGGTACCTGCTCCTGGTGGCCGCCATGCTCCTGGCGCGGACCTACTGCGACCTCTGGATGATTCATAATGGGACGATGATCGAAAGGTAAGCCTGCCGTCTAAATACACTTGTACATCGCGGATGGCTCCCATCACGATGCACATTGATTCTGCAATTAATACGATTTGGAGAGATGAATTGTTTTTAATGCGGTTATTATTGAGCTATTCACCTGAATTACAACGTTCTGTTAGTTATCAGTTATCTACTTTACGGATCACTTTTCGTAATCAGCGTAAAGATGTGTCACATTATTAAAAGGCAGCTTATCCTGAAGTATTCACGTCACAGCGCCACTTAGTGTACCTTATTGACCTAAAGCGAAGGCATGTTTGAATACTATAGTACTAGTGTACATAAATCCAAACCGTACTTTCCTTCAGTGTATTTTCCGTCCAGCGTGTTTTTACGAAACACAGCACGCTATCGGGGTTTTCGGGTGCCCCCGGTTTGCAGCGAGCTTTTCTCGCCGAACTTGTTGGTTGAGTTGGCGCAGCCGCATCAAAGCATAATGCTGTAATGCTGGTCCACCTACGAGTGATTGCTCCGTTGCTCTTTCTGACTCTGCAGGTGTGTGTGTGTGTGTGTGAGAGAGAGAGAGCGCACACGCCCCTGCGTGTGTGTGTGTGTGTGTGTGTGACTGACTATTTGTCCTTTTGCAGCGCGATTATCGGTCGCTCAGCAGAAGATTTCAAGAAGTACTTGTCCGGTTTTATCACAGCAATGCCGTTTGTAAGTGTGCCTTTCAGATTGCTCTCACTCGTTATACAGTTTTTTTTATTTCCTCCTTTCATTGTTGAGAAATTTATGCCAAATGTAAGCAGTGTAATCGGGCCATTTTGCCTCTCTGTGTATGGAATCCCAGGCATCATAGAAATCCCTGATAACCATATTATGCAGTAAAGATTTTTTTTACAGCAGGACAGTATATATGCAGATAACACAAATGGCACATCTGTTTTCAGGCTTCTTTTTGACAATAACAGGGGAGTCCTTTTTAACAGACGATCACCCCTCCCACTCAGTGGCCACACTATGGGGCTGACCCGGGTGTCACAGTTAGTTAGTTAGTTGGGGGTGGTGGCCGCGGTGGGGGGCTGGTCTGTTGGTTGGCTGGCAGACACATGATAGCAGTTATCCCCAAAAAACATCATTGCTAAGAGGATCTAATCTCCATGCATTTCCAGATGTCACTGATAAACAACTCCCTCAAGCTGGGCCTGAACAAGCTTAAGCTGCTTTTCCGTGCCAGACTCTCCGCTCATCTCTATGATGAATATTTGAAGTAAGTCTGTGCTCACAAAATGGTTTTTAATATCACAACTTTTACAGCACCAGAGTGTTTGAGTTCTCCGTTATGCTTCCTTGCCTTGATTTAGGCCTGTATTTGTAATACTAAGCCTAGACTTCTATTGCACTGGTCGATAGTTACTGCCTGTTGTTTGAAGAATGCAGAACTTGACACCAGATACTTACCAAGCAGATAAACGGACAGAGCTTGACTTTGGCATCATTTCACCATCAGGGACTACACGTACTACAAGATGGGCAACCTGGACAACCGCATCGCCAACGCCGACCAGCTGCTGACGCAGGACGTAGAGAAGTTCTGCAGCTGTGTGGTGGACCTTTACTCCAACCTTACGAAGGTAACGTCCTGCTGCCCACCCCCCTTGTACCGGTCCCGCATTGGCGTTTTCGATCTGACTTGACCGTGAGGCAGATCTTAAATCAATAGCGGAAACACTTGTCTTCTCAGCCACTGCTGGACATTGGCTTGTACATGTTCAAGCTGACGACGGCCATGGGTGCTTGGGTAAGTGGCAGTCTGATGGCACTCTTGTTTTGCCTTGGAGCTTGGATCTTATCCTTAATACCCTTACTGTAAGCCCCAAGTAAGGTCACTTGTGGCTCATTGAACCGCATCAAGCTCATTGGCCACTTGCTCCTAACCCCAAGGGCCCTGTGACCTTGATAAGCTACTTGGTAGTCTCGGGGCTCCTGCTGACCCGGCTACGGGGACCCATCGGCAAAATGACGATGATGGAGCAGAGATACGAGGGCGAGTTCAGATACATCAACTCCCGCCTCATCACCAACAGGTCCCTTCCGTCTGGCCTCCCAGGCCCTGTTTATTTAATTTTTTTATTTGAAATTGACACTAACAAAACTGTCTGTGATCCCCTGAAGCGAGGAGATCGCCTTCTATAATGGGAATGTGAGGGAGAAGAAGACCATCCACTCAGTATTCAGCAAACTGGTCAGTTTATCCGATCATCTTCTTATCATGCTGTAACACATCTTTGTATCACTGTGCACAGAGGTGCGGTCTTTTCATATCTGGTACCAGAAGGGTGATTGGTCAGGCCTTTACTTCGTTCACTTTTTTGAGATTATTCTTTTTTTCACTGTGCAGGTTAATCACTTGCAACGATTCCTCTTCTTCCGTTTTTCCATGGGATTTACCGACAGCATCATCACAAAATGTAAGCTTTTCTGAACTAATGCCTATGGTCCCCAGTCTCTGTTGTCACTGAGCAGGCTGTATGTAACTAAGGAGATCAATTTTGCAGCCAGAATCAGAAATCCATGCTGCTATGGGAGTTCTTCTGTGCTGGTCGCGTCTACCGGGTGTGTGATTGCCCACCCTCCCCCTCCGCCTTGCTCCTACAGACATCGCCTTGGTGGTCGGCTACATGGTGGTCAGCCGTCCCTTCCTGAACCTCCTTCACCCACGATATCTGCAGAGCTCCCATGCAGAGATGCTGGAGGTGAGGAGACTTGTGGATGCTGGATTAGCAGAAGCTTTCAATATTGCAAAATTTCCACCATTGACTGTTCATATAGGACGTCGGTCACTGTACTGTATATACTGAGCCTCAGTTTATGGGAGCTGTATGTGGCTTTGCAGGTAAGGCAAAGTGATTTCACTGTTAGGCCCCTGAGAAAGGCTCTTAACCCCCAGTTACCACAGGGATGGGCTGATCCATATAAATATACCCCCACTGTGTTAAGTATCGCCATTTAAATCGAGTTAAGTAAATACTAGGCATTAAGTAAAGCTCCTCCTTGGGATTTGGGTCTGCTGCTTCAGAATGCAAGTTGTGTGTTAACGACTACGCCCCCCACAGGTGGTGGTGAAGGTGACAGAATGTGTGCCTTCTCTTTTCATAGGATTACTACCAGAACGGGCGCATGATGCTGCGTATGTCGCAGGCCCTGGGCCGCGTGGTGCTCGCGGGCCGGGAGATGACGCGGTTGTCGGGGTGAGTTGCATGCTGGTCCTTCGCGACCACAGCCTTCTGTGTCTCCAGGGGCAACGCCGTTGGCATCCATCAGGCTGACCCTGTGCTGCCTCACCACAGATACACAGCGAGAATAACTGAACTGATGACCGTGCTGAAAGAATTGAATTCTGGGAAATATAAACGGACCTTGGTCTCCAACCACAAGAGAGGTATTTCATCAGTTTCTGCTGAAGGCTAAGACTCTTCCTTTTGTATGAGTATTTTTTATATTAAGTTTTTTGTATTTTTTTAGGCTCAATGGACTCCAAACAAAACAGCCTTGTTCCTGGAAGTGGAGAAGTAATCTATGCAGATAACATAATCAAGTAAGTTTTTCTGTGGATGCATATGGGGATTAGCGTGATTATGGATATGGATGTGTTTTCTTTTTATATCTGTGGCTAGCCTGATCTAGGTGTTTTGTTACAGATTTGAACATGCGCCTTTGGCCACGCCCAATGGTGACATTCTTATTCCAGACCTGACCTTTGAGGTGAGTTATTCAGCCACCTTGACATCTTTCATAACTGCGTATCCCATTCAGGGTTGTGGGGAGGCCTGGATCCTCTCTCAGCCAGCTCAGGGCATGAAGTACATTTAATGGGAATTAAAGGTTTGGTCGCTTTGGCTTTTCTTGTTTGAAAACATCATGTGTGAATGTACTTCTGGGCTTTATTTCCTCATGGCATTCTTTGAACTCACAGCACCGCAGTTTCAGGCTGAAAGCACATGCTGTCTTATTGTCATGCTGTTAGGTAACGTCAGGAACCAATGTTCTGGTGTGCGGACCCAACGGATGCGGGAAGAGCTCACTTTTCCGAGTCCTTGGGGGCGTAAGTGCATCAGGCTCAAATGATTCAGATCGTGCCAGATAATTGAATAGTTAGGAGAGCATACTGGTGATAGTAATTTCTGTAGTAAGTAAGGGGATTTGTGTGGCTCTGTGGGTTAGGATGGGAAGGTTACTGGTTCGAATCCCCAGGGCAACAGGCTGATATCCCAATTGGACCCTTCACTGGCTAACCCTGCTTCTCAAAAGTACATTGCTTTAGATAAAGATGCATGCTAAATAAATTAAATGTGAGTGTTTTAGGTCATGGTCAAGGCAGGTGTATTGCTCTTTGTGACGTTAAATATTTGACTGTGCATCTTCTAGCACTTGGTATATTCTTCTGAAAATGTTGTTTGTCAACTTCAGCTCTGGCCGCTGACCGGCGGGTCCCTCACCAAGCCGTGTAAGGGGAAGCTTTTCTATGTTCCCCAGGTAAGATCTCAGCCCGCTAAGGGAACCCTGGGCAGCAGAGACTCTTGAGGGGCAGTTGTTCAGAATCTAAAAGAGGGCCACTTGGTACCTTTAAAGCTCCGGGACATGTTAAACAGTTCGGGTAGGTGGTGCTCAACCCTCCCTAGCCCCAAGACAGTCAACATTTTTTGCTTCCCTTCTTTTTGCCTCCCAACACACCTTAACCAACCAGTCAAGAACACCAAATACCTGGTACAGGTGTGCTTGGAATTGGGAGGGAGCAAAAATGTGGACTGTCTCGGGGTCCCTGAGGACTAGGTTGTGAAATGCTTATCTATAACATTCAACATGTCATTCAACATTTCCGCATTTTTTGTAAATGATGGGTCAAGGGGGTAAATTCAGAGGCTGCCACATTCCTTTGAGAGTAACAGAGGTTTGCTGTGTGACACACAGAGACCCTATCTGACCTTGGGCACCCTGAGAGATCAGGTGATATACCCAGATACCCCTAGCGACCAGCACCGTAAAGGGATTTCTGATCAGGTATGTGAAGCTTTTGTTTTTTTTTGCCAGGATTTCTGGGGAATTCTGTCCCTACTCCCCCACCATACATTACTACCGATGTCATACCCAGCTTTGTGTTTTTTTTTTAATTTCCAATCAGTTGAGTGCTCTATGACTGTGACTCTTCGTATGCAACTGGTTGTTTGAAACAAAACCTTGGTCTGCATTTGTACTTTCTGGACCTGAGCTTTCCGCCTCTGGTTTTAACCCCTCTGTGTACTGGAACAGGTGCTGAAGGAGTATCTGGATAACGTGCAGCTTGGCCACATCCTGGACAGGGAGGGCAGCTGGGACGCGGTGCAGGACTGGATGGATATCTTCAGCGGGGGAGAGAAACAGAGAATTGCTGTGCGTTCCAAACAGTGTCCCCTAGTGGTGTCATTTGTATTTTTAATCTTGGTGTCAGTCCTTATATCCATCAGAAAAAAACATTTAAATATCATTTATTTTTTTATGAACTCGATTGTTCCATCTTTATAGGGAAAACATTTCACTGATGGCTCATGCAGGGCTGTGAAAATAGCTATGAAAATAAAATTGGGACAGTCTCCGTTAAGCTTTCTTTCGTTTAAGAAGACTACATGGTTTTCTTGCCATATGTATGGCTTAGTTAACATGTCACATGTATGACCAGACAAAATTTAGCGTGCCGGCAAAAATTAAATTTTCACACGGTTTCGTGAATTACAGTAGTGAGATTTGTTAGGAATCCTGCCCCTATTGTCTGAGGTGTTCAGTGTCTGTCTTCTGCCATTGACGTGCCCCTACCCCTTTGGCTAGATGGCCCGCTTGTTCTATCACAAGCCCCAGTTTGCCATCCTGGATGAGTGCACCAGCGCAGTCAGTGTTGATGTGGAGGACTTCATCTACAGCCACTGCAGGACGGTAACTGTCCCTGTTTGACCCGGCCTGTGTATTCCATCGCTTATACGTCATGAAACTTCAGGAGACCTTGACACTGGGTCCTTCTCTGCCTCCAGGTTGGCATTACCCTGTTCACAGTCTCTCACAGGAAGTCTTTGTGGAAGCACCACAAGGTATGAACTCAGTGTTGCTTGTCCAGTTTTTCCAGTAATCTGACTCATTACACCACCCCCCATCCCAGCCTGTATGTGCCAACTGATTTAAAGCCATTTGTTTAATTATCAATGAAACCAAAAAAAAAAAAAAGTTCCTTCTGAATAATTGGTGGCTCGAAATGCTCAGCGACTCTCTTTTGCCCTTATTACCAGAGCTCATTATGCAAGTTCCTGTCCTTTCATTGGTCAACATCCAGTATGTTTTTTTTCCGTATTGTTTAGCATGCTAATGTGTGTCCACTCTGCAGTACTACCTGCACATGGATGGGAGAGGGAGCTACGAGTTCAAACCCATCACCAAGGACACAGTCGCGTTTGGCTCATAGTACATGTGGCAGTTGGAGCAGCCTTCCAGAAGCCATGTGGAATATTCTGCAATCACAGAGCACACATTTCTATTGTATGTTTCTATTGAAAAACAATGTTATCTAACTATGGGACTATTTTAAGGAAGAAAATGTGTGCAAGAAACCTCCAAGTGTTGTATATAACAGTTTTATGGAGATAATATTTTGGAACAAGTGTTTTCTATGATCTGAATGAGTTCAGGGAATGTATACACTATTTTTTTGTATTGAGCAAAATGGTTAAGGGGATTTATTATACATTTTAAATGAAATATGTCTGTGGTAGTTAAGAGGGACTAAATTATTATTTAATAAGATAGTTGCTAGACCATTATCTATCCATCCATCCATCCATCCATCTCCTAGCCACTTTCGGGCAGCCTTGAGGCAACTTAAGGCATTACATATGTTAATATTGCAACTTGCACATAGTGTATTTATTTATGCGCATTAGAAATACTGTAATTCCGTTACACATGTACAGTCGTTCACACGCTCAGGCAGTGAGCAAAGTGTGTGTGGTAATTGTAAGCACTACAGTTTTCTACTGCTAAAATTCTACTGTTGTTTGCCTTTCTTTTATGATGCACTGAAACCCAAGCACTGTTACTCATTTAATGGCTTTGGATGTTTTTTTATCCTACAAATTGCCATGAGGTGTTCTGTACGTTAATGGAGACGAGCTCAGAGAGCATTTAAGCCAGTTGGACAGTAGAGGTCAGTGTTTCTACTCACATGCCGGAATGCATTTGAATTACCTCTTTGTTTTTTGTTTTTTGTTTCACTCTTTAGCAAAGCTGGATTCTATGTATCTTGTATATGTGTTTAATGTGAACGGTCTATATATGTGGGCACACATATATTGCATTGTAGCGACCAAATGTCCCCATGATGTGATAAAAACCATCATTTTGACATTGTGGTGACCATTTTTTTTCTGGTAAACTAAATTTTATAAAAATCTCTGACTGCAAACAAAAAGCTAAAAATGCCAAAAGTCTTGTATTTTGTTTGGCTACTTATGGTTAAGGTTAGGGCTGGGTAGGAGTAAAGGCTGTCATTGTTGGCATTTGGGTTTTTCCCATACAAATGAATGGAGAGTCCACATATGGATAGGAACACATGGACTGTGTGTGTGTGCGCGCGCGTGTGCGTGTGTGTGTGTGTGTGTGTGCGCGTGTTGTTTTCAATATCTGACATTTTTCTGACAGCCAGAAGCTGTATGGGTAATTTTCAAATGATTAAAAATGTGGGTTTCGTTTGATTTAACATAAAGTCATTGCCAACTTGCTGCTTTTCTATGCTACAGGCCTGCTTAGGTTGTGGCAAATTTCCAGGCTTTTTGAGTAAGAGGTGAGCAAAACAGTTTGTTGAAAGAGAGCCCCTCCTCTGGGACATGGTTATTATAACACTGACTCCGGCTTGAATGTAACCAAAGCCTGGCAGATTCAGAGTTCTGCTGTCCAGATGTTTTTAAATGTCTTGTTCTTCCATGTAATTGCCAATAAAACACCAAACATGCAGTGTTCCATTTAGGACTGCTGGAATACTCCAGGCTTTTCTTGAAATGACTTTCTTAACTATCTGTGAGTGATCTGGAATGCTGGTCATTTGCACTAAGCATCACAAATGGATTCAAACCACAAATTTCACTGAATCTTTTGTTAGTGATGTTGTGAAACAAGGACTTGACTCTCCCTTGAGTCCCTAAGCCTGGGAATGAAAATGGCTTTTTGTGGGACAATATTTCTTGGTTTTAGGAGACCGAAATGACCCTCAGTGCCCTTTGGTGACTGTATCTCAGAAATATTTGTCCTTAAAATGCAGATCTTCTCGGTGTGGGGCTGGATTTGGATTGTAGGACCCATCTGACCACTGTTTTCCCTCATTAGTGTCTCATTGGAATGTCTCCCCTAAATTCTCCAGCAGTGATAGTCAGCAGCAGGTTCGCCCCCGGATGCATAATTTTCTTCCCATTTTCCCAGAACACAGTCGGGCTCAGTTGTGCTTTAGGTCGGAAGAAAAAACTTGTCATCTGGTTCCAATTCCAAGCCCTTAGGTTCAAACAGAGGCTGTGGCCAATCAGAATCTGTGTTGTGAATGCACCATGTGTGACCACCATCATCACAGGGGAGCGAAGGTGATAGAAAGAAGAAAACAAAAAACGCCGTTTTTCCACTTATGCCCACTACAATTTGGTTAAAAATAAGCCTGAGGCACTTTGCTTCTTCCCAACATGGTATAATTCAGCAGGTCTACTCACAAACAGGAGTGTCTCCTGGGTCAGGAAGGTTAATAGCTGTAACTGTTGTTTCTGGTTTATCTGGGGCCTCGAAAATTGGTACCAGCATCCTGAGGAATGCCACTTAATGAGCTGCCAGTGCTTCTGTCCGTAGCATTCCGCTACCCCCCCACATTCCCCAAAGTCCCTCCTGTGCGTCGCAAACCCTCCCTCTATTACCACAGTTCCTCAGGAGCTCTACTATCTACTATCTGTTATCACGTCTACGGCGTCTCCTGCCTTGAGACCTGTGCATTCTGGGGTAAGTTCCACCCCCCCAAACCTGGCCAGGATAAGTGGTGAGGAGACGGATGGATGAATACTATCAAATGTCACAATACGCTGCTATACTTTATTAGTCCAATACTCTATAACAGTGCTTCCCAATCCAGCCCTTGGGGACCCACAGATGGTCCACATTTTTCCTCCCTGCCAGACAGTCCACATTTTACCGAGAGATGGGAGGGAGCAAAATTGTGGACTGTCTGCGAGTCCCCAAGGGCCGGGTTCAAAAACACTGGTCCTCCTGTGGTAGACAAATCAGGTGAATCAATATAATTGTAATGTAATTGCAGAATACAATAATTGATAAGGCTTCTGCTAAAATAATCAGCTTCTGGTAAAGACATGATGTATTTCTATAGAAACGGTATGAACAAGCTGTTCTTGCAAGATGACTGGGACAAGGTACAGACCTGACCCTGTAGAGTAAGCTAAGGCAATGATAATTTAGAGAATGCACGTATGCTATTGGACAAAGTCTGCACATATACTAATCGGCAAGAAACCATGTAATGAGAAATTAGAGGAAGAATGCACATCTGGTCAGGAAACTGATGAGGTGCGAGACTTCTTCAGCATTTGTCTAATTGTATGCTCAAAATAGCAACTGTTGTGAAATGGTGTGATGTTCTATAGAAGGTTTGTGCCCTTGCTGTTTGGGGAGCAGAATGCGAGATGCACTTAAAGATGTGCAGAGTGTCTGTTCCTCTTAACGTCAAGATAATAGAGGACTGCCAAACTCTTAAACATCGACTCTACCACACTTTCCAACAAATGAGCCCCCTTAAAATGGTACCCCCCCACCCCTTGTAAATCTTCGGCCTAGCCATTAGTTTAGTTCTGGCACTGATGCTGACTACCACATTAAGAATTACAATAAGCGCACAAAACCTTTTAATATAAACTGTATTGATCAAAATTCTAAAAATTCAAAATTCAAAATATACACACATTACTCTATTTTAATATTAACAAATAAATAAATAATTAGAAATATAGAAATGTACACGTAAGTTAGTGTTCCTGTGTTGAATGTTACTGAATCATAAATACCCTTAATGGGAATGTACAAGTGCTTTTAAAAAATTTGTTCATAAACTACAAAAATAGCGTTTCAAAGTACCGTCTGGCCATATGAAAAAACATCTTTTGAAAACATGGGTAATAAAAATGCTAGCACAGAGTTTCACAGAAACCAAGTACAAAAATCCAGTGCCTGATGTGAGGGTACACAGGGGCAAGGCCCCCAGCCCCCGGCCCCTGCTGGGGTTCCTATAGTCTGGCCCTTCCACATTCCACTGAGCAGTTCCCCTACACATTTTCCAGAGGCTGCCCTTTCTCCTCCTGGCTGGCTCGTCTGATGCATCTACAGCAAGCCATGATCATAGCGATGATGGCAATGATGATGACCAGGGCTGCAAAGCCGGCTGCTGCCAGCACTGGAATCCCATATTCTGGAAAAAAAAATTACGAATGATAAAAATGACTCCAGTCAACAACAGGCAGATATCCCAGTTCCCGAAGATTCTGGCCAATTCTGCAAGCACTGCTTTCCGTCTTGGTGCTTCCTCCATAAGGAGGATAACTGGCACGACATGATTATGAAACGCAATACTTCAACGCGATAAACTACAAATTCATTAGCTTTTCGCTATCCATTTGTCACTTGATGACAACTTTCACTCTCTGAAAAACTTTCATGAGGTACCCAGATTCATCAAAGATGTTCACCCCAAAAACTACACTATCAAGTATCACAAATCTCCCCAGCTGTCTTTAAACCATCACTATTGCTAGTGAATCACTTTTCACTCAATGGATGCAAGGGAAATATGACACGACGCAATGATTTTGATGGTTAATGTCTGACAGTTCAGCATGGTGAAATCCTAAATGATTCTATATACGACTCTTTGTCATGTTGAGCCTCTGTTAATCCCAACCCTCCACTAGATGATGCTCTTGGATTGCTTTGGGAGGCATGCTTAAGAGCCCTTTTTTGAACAGAGAGCACCGTCTCATAAAATACAGTAAATGGTTCATGAAGCTTCATTTGGACAACCTTACTAACCGCCACTCAGAGGTGCCACCCATTCCATATTTTATGGGATCATCCCATATTGATAAATAAAGTTCAGCATCCTGTGTTGGACCGATAGGGGCATGATTTTGTCTCATAATTCTGAATTGCAAATTTTATCATGGGGGACCCCACTCCCCTTGCTCAACAAATTTTATCATGGGGGACCTGGACGGAGTGGAGATGAAGTCAGCATCTCTCACATACCGTCGAGGATGGAAGTGTGCTTCGACTCAGAGCACTTCACACGGCTGAGCTCCCCCAACTGCTTCTCTCCGCTCCGGGAGGGGATGTATGCCTGGACCATGAAGCAGTAACTCTCGCCTTTGTCCACCTCCAACTCAATATGATTGGCGTCAGTTATTTCAATTCTCTGTGGACAAAAACAACCAATGAAAAACTAAAATAAGAGGCCTCATCTCTTACTATAAAACGTAACGAAAAGCCTTCCCCCGGCACATTCAATGACAAAAACGCATATCATCTTAAGGGTGCACAGACGTCAGGCCCGCCCATTCAGTGTTCACTGGGATGCGATACAGTACCATAAAATGATTGTGTCTGACAGGTATGTGTGTGCATGGTTAAATCAATCAGGCAAACAGTGCTGTTGAGCTGTGGATAGATTTCTCTTTGTCTTGATTAGTTTGGTCTTAGTAATGCCACAGGTCATTTAAAAATTGATAAAACTAATATCTATTTGAGTCTGTAGCGTGGTTTTGTTGCATGGTGAATTCTTCTGGGACTGGCCGACCTGACTCTATGCCTGCCCGTTTCTGGTTCCGCTAATGGTGCTCAGGTCTTGTCGTAACTAACAAAAAAAAAAGTACCAAATGTTGTTACTCACTCTTCCAGTACTCTTTGCTTTTCTGTATATGATTTGGTACTTGAGGTCGTCCTCAAAGATATCCCTCATGTTTAATAATCTTTCTCCATGGTAAATTGCTGACAGTGGATCCATGATGTCCAGTGTGATCTTGGATTCCTCCTCGCTGACTTCCATCTTGAAGTCGGGTTTGCCAATTACAGCTGAAAAGAAAGTCATTTGGTTTACAACAAATTCTGGGATGGTGCAGGCTTAGCAGTTCAAGTTGTACACAAGCCTAGCAAGTTTAGATGATACATACTGTCAGTGTATGGGCAAAACCTTTCGGATCTGGTGTGTGGGAACTCCATCAGATCGACGGTAAATCCAGGTAAAGTCTCTGTCAGAACATCTGCATAATAGATATGCTTCAGCTCCGTAAATAACTTAGTCAAATCACACTCTGTAGTTATGCTCTGGATACAGTTAGGATTCCTCTCTCCTTCCATGCCAGTGCTGAAATTGATACAAGCAGAAAGGAATATATTTTATCTTATTTATGCTGCACATCCTAGAATAAAACTTGCCAAGCATTAATGAAAATCTTAACGAATACTACCAAAACGACGTGCAACGTGCATGAGATTTCATGTAACAAATAATAAATATTTCTAGGAACGGGGCACATTCTTCTCAGAGTAGCGTAATTATAGTTCTCCAACAAATTAACGTTTAAAAATCTTTAATAATGTAAACCAGTTGAGTCGTGAGGTAATCCTAACTTACCCATATAATTCTACGGTATAAGAGTAATTTGAAGGTTTGGGGTTCCATGTTAGCAATGTCTTAAAATTGTGGGAAGACCAGGTCACGTCTTTTGCCTTCGGCAAGTAATCTCCTGTAAGGTGAAAGAAACACTACTTAACCACTGTGTATGTTAACACCGGCATTTATATTAATATAATTCTTCACCGCATAGGTCTTACACTCGTTTCTTTTTTAAAATAAGATTTCAACATCTTGTGAGAAATCGCCAACACTAGCATGACGCCTTGCGATAGCTCATCCATTTATTTTGGCTTTGTCATATGCTACATGTATCTAAAATCAGTAAATATTTCATTTTACCAGCCTGGAGTGACATCAGGCACTAAAACGCCTAGCAACAAGACTAAGCCTTTGCTTTGCGGTGCAAATAAACCCGAGTCACTAACCTGAGACGTAGCCAGTCGCGAAAACCGAGAAGAAAAGTCCCAAGTAAATAAGCATCTTCGGTCTTGCCATATTTCAATTCCCCCAAACTAAAATGCTCTTATTGACTCCTCGACTCCTCTGTGCGTGCAAAGAAGTATATATTATTAAACAAAGTTGAGTGTATCTTGCTCGCGTGAGATATAGTGAGACATGCGCTGCCTGCAAGCATCTATTGAGGAGCTTTTACGTCAGGGCCGCTTTTTAATGGCATGCATGCCTACGTGAAATATGTCATAGCATGCACTGTCCAAATAAGGCTATCCGGCGCAGAGGGGGCTGTAATTGCGGTGAGCAGCATTGTGCAAAAATCTCTGAAATCGCACAACCAACTTGCTGTACATTATCTAATAAGTAAAGCGGAACGGGTATCCAGTATAAGTGCTGGTATCTTATCTGTTCTCTGGGCACCTTATGTGCTGCTTTCTCTGCATTTTGGAATAGCTGAACTTTCGGAATAGTTGCACATAATAATAGTAGTAATGCTATTAGTTGGTGTGTGATTTAATCCTGTTAGATATCAGTGTTGTTATAAGTTCATCCACTTTGGAGCCTATAGCAATACAAATATTTTGGTAATCCTAGGAACATCGCTGAGGAGAATGTGCCTGTTGGATGCTTTCTTCCCAGGGGCTCAAGGATTGGTGTGATCCCAGACTAGGGGAATCAAAGCCCCAGGGAACTGTCTGTGGGTGACCCTCATTGTAGGGACATCTGATGGGAAATCAATGTGTGTGCTCACGTCCGCTGTGCTCTTAGGACTTAGCTTATAGGTGATGTAGGTATGGTTTCTGCCTTTAGTGTAGGGGACTGGGGTTTGCGTGCTTACCTTACAATAAAAATTACAATATAATAAAGAAAGATTTTTACCCATCTATTTGGCATAACGTCTTATTCAGGACAGGGGTGAAAGCAACGTCCTATCCTAGAAAGCATAGGGTATTAGGCAGGAATGTGTGTGATCAAATCATGGTAACTGTGGGTTTGACACACCGCTCAAGTGAAAAGACAGCATGCCCACCTTTAATGGTGGTTAAAATAAACCACAACGGGAATTCCTGGGAGGTCTGTTCGATGGCATCCTTCACCAGAATAGCCACTGACTCAGGCCACTCGGCTGGACGTGTATGCTAATGTCTTAGCTAATGACGTGTCTGCCCGACATTCCGCGGCACTCTAGGTTTGAACAGACTTACAGGTTCATATGTCGCATCGATCTGGAAGGGATGGAGAACCAGATAAATATTCCACTTCCCTCATGACACGCAGAGTCTGGATGCATGTTAGATCACAATTTCCCCTGATGTTTCCACTAGGCAACAAAAAAAATGACATGTGATCCCTTTCAGTTCACCGTGTGGAAGGCGCGCCCCCCTCTTGTGGGCAGTGCAGCCCACTTCCTCAGCTCTGTTCAGCAAACCTAATGGCTATACCAGTCACATTTCCATTGCCTCATATCGCCATTTCATCCTCTTGTCTAGCCCGGATGACGTCTCAATGGTAATCGGATCGTTTCCACACTACCGTACAGACCTGTGCCGAGCTGTAAGCAGAACCGACTTTTTCTGTCTGGAATACCTGTTTTCACTGAACATTCCTGGAATACCTATATGGCGTTAGTCGGCGTGTTACCACACCTGAATTTGGGCTTTGATCCGGATGCTGGCAACCGTCTGGGAAACCTCTCTTATTATCCCACCTTTGAGAGAACTATGTGTGAGATTAGGCACTGATTACTGAGGCTTATTGAACATTCTTGCTTTCGTTCTTTTGGAACACAAACTGCATTTTTCTGAGATCAAGAACACAGCCCAGTGACCAGAACACAGCAAATCACCTCAGTGCAGCTGCACATCCTGATCTGTAATTAAGATTATTATCCTTTTAGGAGAATGAAGCAGCACGCCTGCACCTTATGTGCCCAGGTATAGGAACCAGGGGAGTAACAGGCGCATGTACCCCCCCCCCCAATATTAAATTTGGCTTCATTCCCCACCCCAAAACACTGTCTTTACATTTTCATTATTGAAT
>JAODKL010000044.1:5764051-5804065 GCA_026780765.1 Petrocephalus schoutedeni
TATCAAATGATCTCCTATGTTTTTGCACGTGTGCTTGGTGATCATGTGACTGAGAATTAAAAAAAACATGCACCGCCCAGCAGGGTCTGTAAGGGACCTGCTGACCAGCTGGCCTGCAGTCCTCAATGCCTCAATGCAAGCCTGGGGCCCCAGGTCATAGCAACAGTGCGAAATGGCAGATCTCCTGAAACAGTTTGTTAGTCCTTCATCACAGATGCACAACGCACACCAACTGGCGCGTCACGCCAGTGGCAAAACACCCTGGCACCCTGCCATATCTGGCTTCCCTTACTCTAAACTAAGCAGCTTTTAGTCAGAAAGACTCACCCTTAAAGGTCAGACAGGACCTGCACTATGCAACACACAGATACCCATCTCCATTGCATCACATCCCGTCCTGCTCACCTCCATGTGCCCAGAGGAGGTCTAGGCCCATGCGACTGAGCGTCGGTCAAGCACACATGAGACGGCTGTTTCGGTTTTACGGGTGCGGCGAAAACTGCAAAGGGGACTTCCCACTGCCAGCAGCTGCAGAACGGGCTTCGCTTCTGGAGTGGCTCGTGAATTTGGCGGCGTTCCGCCGCGTGTGACTCACAGGGGGGACTGAGCCTCGGTGGAGCAATCGAGTAACTCCGGGGGTTTCAGCAAAAGAAGGGAAAAGGTTGTAGATTGAGGAGACACAGAGAGTAGACAGAAATCCAGACTCTTGGAAAGAAAAAATCTTGTTGAATATCAGGTGGTGGGCAGAGCGACATCCCACGTAGTTTCCCACAGGTAGAAAACAGCAAATCCATCTCTAATGCATTAATTTTGTGCCACTGGATGGTGCTGGTTTTTCTCGTGGGGCCGTGAACGCTACAAACTCGCAAGCAAGATGCCTGTTTTAGGAGATCTGGAACATCCATTTACATCCCCTTTTGACCTTTGAAATAAAACCAGCAAGTTAGCATGGCTTCCAAACAGTTCCCAAATGTATTTACAGACCCATTCTTGGCCAGAGCAAACATATACCACCAGTTATGTCAGCAAAGACAACAGAAAATGAGAAATGTTGAAACTTCTTGCGGTTTAACTGGATTGTATTACATGAATAATAATATTGACAGCTACACATCACCCACATTGATTATTTATTCTGAAAGAATATAAACCTTGGTTTTGTTCGCTTGTCAATTTTACTCTGGCATTATTGCACAGTGGCATACATAACACTGGCAGTATTGCACACTGGCACAGAAATAAGCAGTTAGGTTTTGTACTGACATAAAATTCTGAAGTCCATTTTAGGCTGCAACTGTTCTGATCTGATGAGTTGGTCTCAATAATATAGATTTGAAGAGCGATACTTTATTCATCTCAGTCAGGAAATTGTCTTCTTGTCTATCCCATCTTGCTCTCTCTGAGACACACAGACTTTATACAGGTGAGAAGGAGCTTGGGGGGGGGGGGGGGAATCACAGCATCGGGTCAGCCAGCATCCAGCCCCCCTGGAGTAATTTGACTTAGGGGCCTTGCTCATGGGCCCAACAGCAGCAGCCTGCTCATGGACATATCCACATAGCTTCACACTCCGTAACAAGAGCACATTATTACGGGTGATACTTCCCTCCCCTCGGTAATGAGTATGACTGTGCACTGGGCCCTCCTTCATTTCACAGGAATTGAAGATGACCAGTGCAATTCCTGCCTTTGATGGTATCAGAACCTCACTGGCATTACCCGTCTTCTCAGAGCCTCACTCTGAAGAAACTCAGGCTCATTGTGACCAGGGCTGGCTTTGATGTTTCTGGGGCTCCACTTAAAAAGGCATTTTCAGACTCCCTGCTCCCTACTAGCATAGTGACTGTTTGTGGCCAACAGGGGGGCCCCAAACCACAGAGGCCCCCATGCAAATGCATGGTGTGTGATGTTGTAAACGTTTTATTTGAGATTAAAAAAAGAACGTGTCACTGTTCATTAAAAATGAACAGACATGAGATCAGTATTTCACTTGTGTTTTTGATGTCTTGTTCACAAAGGTTTACAGAATTAACAGATATACTAACAAATATAGTAACTGCTTGAGATATATGCATCAAGATTCATTAATGATGCACAAACATGTGACCAGTATGTAGAATATGGTTAATTAATGCATAAGTAATAGCTTAATACTACATTATTTGTGCCCCCTCAAGTAAAGTGTTACCGAAAATTTTTTTATCTTTCTTATATGTTACATTGCTCTTCCAATAATTGGCATCGTCTTCCACTATCTGTTGTTAGAAAATATTCTCAAGTAAAAAGAGATTTGGTTGATCGGAGCCAAAGTTCACCATGTACAAAAAAAACAGAAGGTCCCCAGTGTATGAATACCTAAGGATTATAACATTGCACAGACTCTGTTACTTATCAGCTCTTATCACTTAAAAAAACACCCAGAAATGAGTCGTAAATCTGCTTAATTGGATTCACTTGGCTTTGTACTAGGAGAGTAGAACCTAGGCCCGTCTTGAGTGGAGTGGGATTAACTGCTGTGGATAGAGGATATTTCTGTCAGACTTTCAGACAAGCATCTTCACTAGGCGATTAAAGTCCAATAAGCTTGCAGAGTTTTCAGATTTAGGGACTTCCACTGATTGGGCAAATAGTTTCCTCTCCTGGGCCACCAGGTAAGTCTATATGACTTTTTTAATTGCGTCATTAAGAAGTGATTAAGCACTGGTGCATCCAATGAGACTGAAACACACAGGGTTTCCCGTGTCTCATACGCAAGGGCCTCTTAAGTACTCGTGGGCTCGGACGCTTCCGCATGAGCGCATCCTATTTGCACAACAGCTCGGCAAAGTGAGTTTCAGCGAGCGGCTTCTTTTTATGATTGGGCCAACTTCCTTGTTATGGACATGCGTCTGATCAGTAGCATTTGTCAATTCGAAACTTTACACAAGTACCATCCTGTCTGGAAGGTAGGTGATGCATTAACCTCTAATGCTGTGACTCATTTATGGACAACCAGAAATCTGCAATTATGTGCAGCAGTAATATTTTGGTGAGTAAGAACGTGTAAGCAAATCTGAGTAAATCTAACTGACCGCCCAGACTCAATGAAATTGTAATACTTTATAATTCACCAAGGTAGAAATTCTCTTTTTGCCCCCCCCCCCCCCCCCCCATCTTACTCCCCATGAGACACACATTTATGTGAGAGCAAACTTGGGGGGGTCACAATGGGGGGTCAGCCAGCATGCCTCACCCCTGGAACTGGGGGTTAAGGGACTTGTTCAGTTTGGTCCTCCTGTCCCATCGAAGCTATTATCTCTTCTCCAGAGTTTATTTTGGTCTGTCCATCTCATCCCTCACGAAAAAGACACTATCCCCCTGGGATAAAGACCCAATTCTCTTCCAGGCCTCATCCCATCCTAACCGGAGGTTGTGTCACAATGGGATTAACGTGTGCTGTTGTCTACGGACAGGTTGGGTCCACTTCCTACTGGCTACTTTGTCGATTCCCATCCATTGAAATGAGTCAGTTAATGCACATGGTGATCCTACCTGTCACAGATGCTAGAGCTTCACTACTCCCCGCTGGTTACCAGTTAAGATCTGCATCTGACTTAGAGATCTTGTAAACCTTGTGGTTTAAATGACCATTGAGGAAGAACTATTTCTGTATAATGAGTAATTCAAGTCCAAGCCTTCCAGGATTGCAGTCAAAGCAGGATGAGCCTCTGAATAAAGTACACAGCATGATTTACACCAATAAAATAAGGAAGTAACCGTAAACACAAGAGCATCTAAATATCCAGCAGACTAAATAACGGTTAAACAAGAACCACCGCAAGGTTTCAATAAACATGTTAACAGTGAGTTACTGCCACTCTCACTCAAGTAAATAAAATGTTCCAGACAGAAGTTACCATGGCGGACATGGTCAGCTTCCTTTTAACAGCTTTCATTTCATACCCAGAAGGAAGTCTCTTGTAATTTCAACACTCACAAACGAAATCCCCGCCGCACTGCGTATTTCTCCGTCGGCTGTTCATTTGAGCTAAACATCCCAAATTTACTCCCTAGTGTGTTTATTTCAAGTTTGCTTATAATTGTTGCTCCACTAAGGAAAATGCTTAGTCATGTCTGTCACGAATTTGCACAATCGCCTTGCTAAATGTGGAGTAATTGTGTGTTCCGCAAACAGGGGTGCTGCAGGAGATTTTGGGCCCCATGAAATCATATCATATTGGACCTCCATCCCAGACCAATTCAATTATGCTCCAAATATGTTCAGGCCCCTTACGGCAACCATGTCAGCAAATACTGACTGCCCTTCCCTTTCACCCTGTTTTTTTTAAGTAAATATATTTTTAGGATGCTGAGTAAGGCAGCTACTTAGCTCCTATTCAGTTGCCCTGTCTTAGTACCGCAATCTGTAAATATGGTTGACTCAATCTCTCCAAAGAATCATGCTTTGGATGATTACAAATAGATAGATGGCTTGTAGCAAGTCATCGGCAAATTTCAGTATTTTGAAACCCCAGTACTTTTTTGAGACCCCTGTCCTATAGGCTCAGAGATTTTCATTCTAGCAACTGATTTGCCCCCACAACACCAGGGAAATTTAGATCCTCCCAAACAGCTTGCCTGCCCGCAGAGCTTAACATCTGAGGTAAAAGGACATTGAGCACATCCTACATTCCTTCAGGGACCCATCGGTGATCAGTGTATTGACACAAAACAATCTACCGAATCCCAGGGATCATTTTAATGCCCACTGAAGCAACAGCCGTCACCTGACTAACCATATACTGCAGCAGGTAACAAAGCTGTTCCCACACAAAGTCCTGACAGTTACGTGCAGCTACAAATGGCGGCCAGGTGGAGAACTGTATTATTTAGAGAGTTGCAAAACTCCCACTCTGAAGGAACGTGATTTACGAACTCTGGTCTAATGTATGATGGATACTTAGTTATCAGTACATTCAGCAGGCTTATATGTACATCACAGCTATGAACTGTATTTATATGTTTGTATGTGTCTCTTTACATTTGCTCATTAGCTGCAATTTATCTAAAAAATTGTAATTGGTTTTTCTAAATCTTTTATTAAAGATGGCTTCAGTTTTGCAGAAGTGATCATAGCATGGCTTTCTGAAATACCAGGCTGGGAAGTTATAGTGCACGTGAAGGCACAGTGACATTCCTGGAGGCTTTGACCCCCCCTCCCCCCCATAACAGCCCCCTCTTAAATACGGGGATAGGTTCTGTAAGGGGAGACACTTTCTGAGTGGCGGGAAAAGCTATGGTCATCATTCTGGATTCACACAAAGCGTTACTTACATCTGCTGCTGCGGTTCCGCGGCTTAACAGGCGACAGAATAAGATGTTGACCAGGTTGGGGGGTGGGGGTCAGTAATTGCAAAAGTGTTGCCAGTAATTTTATTATTTTTTTGGTAACACTTTACTTAAGGGGGCACAAATACTAAGTGGTTACTCACATACTATTGTGCAAATCATTAGCAAATACAATAGCTACTTCTGATAAAAGATGCGTCATGATTCATTAATGATAAGCAAACATGACATTGGTGTTTCACACGTGTTACTCATGACTTGTTCCTTCAGTAGTTCCTTAGTAGTTCCGTACTAATTCCTTCAGCGGTTTACAAGTTACAGGTTAACAGATATATTAACAAATACAGTAACTGCCTGAGATAAATGATGCTTCACTATTCATTAATGATGAACAAACACGGGATCAGTATTTCACACGTATTATTCACTATTTGTTCCTTCAATGGTTCCTCCAGTAGTTGCAGAATTAATAGATATAGTATCAAATACAGTAACTGCCCGAGATTTATTAACCTCTAGCAGGATGCTAACCTCCAGCAGGTGCTAACCTCCAGCAGGATGCTAACCTCCAGCAGGTGCTAACCTCCAGCAGGATGCTAACCTCCAGCAGGATGCTAGCCTCCAGCAGGTGCTAACCTCCAGCAGGATGCTAACCTCCAGCAGGATGCTAACCTCCAGCAGGTGCTAACCTCCAGCAGGATGCTAACCGTACAACTATGACTTATCTAGAATAGCAGTGAGCTGCCAAGGACTCAAGACTTATCGGGTCCATTTGGGAATTTAAAAATGCAAGCTGTTTAAAGAAAACAGGGAAGTTAATGCCATTGGATACTGAGAAACACTGTTGCTCTAGTTAGCACTTAGCCGCAGCTTATTACGTCTGTGAGGATGTGTGACCCAGTAGCTGTGAGGATCCCACAGAGTTTCAGCACCCAAGGAAAGAGTGATTCTGCACATAAAGCTGGACGTAACATCCTGTACCGGCTAGAACTGGGAGGAGTGGTTTAAAATGCTGTTCCCAACACTCCCCCAGTTACATGCTGACCTGTCTGTGTCCCAGCAGTTGGCAGTTTTCCAAACACAGTCTCCTGACATATGAAAATGTCAACAATCCCAGACCCTTCAGGTTAAGAGCCAAAAAAACCCCGCATTCACCTATTTTTACCAGTGCCAAAGCACCCATCAGTTAGTGCACCATCTTCTGAGGGGTGCTGACTTAGCCAGCCAATTTCACTTTGTCGAAGACAGGGGGTGCCAGAGGTAAAGCTTGCCTTATGGGATTCAACCTGTATTGAGTCTACCTTAAGAATTAAGCTGTCTGTAGAACAGCAAAAGCTTTGAATGGTGGAGAGGAGACGTTGTCCAGGTTTGGGGAGCGGATGCGATGACAGCCACCATGCAGGGCAGAAACAAACCGAGCAGGATAACCTGGGTTGTGTTTCCAGCAAGTCGCTTATCTCTGACGCATACCGCAGACGTCCGTGATGCCTCTCTGTGCCTGGTACCCCTCGCTGGCCCAGGCTGACCGCGCCTTTGCAAAGCAGAGCGATCCTTGTCGTGCAAAACAGATGCACCACAAAGTTTTTGGTTTTCCCACGATGTTTGCTCAGGCTTGCCTGAGCCTGCGTGCGTGCGGCGCTGAGGGTTAGGGCTCGGGAACCCTAACCCCAACCCTATCCTGCTTAAATCCCATGGTCAGTACTGTGATTTCACCATCGGGGCCTTGAGCAAGGCCCTTAACCACCACTTGCTCTAGGAACTAGCTGACCCTGCATTCTCAAATGCACATAGCTTAAAAAGGATAAAATCATCTGCGGAATAAATGTGTACAAAGTCAATAAACGTGATTAAAACCATCATGGTTGCATTTATATTATGGAACAGAAGAGAATTGTTTCTTTTTTGTTTTTTTTAATATTCGGTTGTGATACAGTTGAATGGTTGTCAGTGAGGGTGATGTGTAGCTGGCAAGTGATTTCTGTGACCAGTCAGCTTCATAAAAACACAAAAATGCAATAAATATCATGTAAAGTAAGACCATCTGCTAAGCTTATTTAAAATGCAGCGCGATCCATAATGAGTACAAGATTTCAAAAGAAACAGCAAGGTTGTTGGAGCAATGACTTGTTTAATGAGTCTGTTTTCTTATGAATGGTTTAAGCTCCAAAGACAAACAGGAAAATGGCTGTTTGGGGTAATAGGCTGTTCTGCAATTAAATACTGTCAAATATTTTGTAATTGCTGTGAATTTGTGTCCCTTTTGCACTTGTACAGCATGCAACATATCCACTAGTAAGTTTGTAAATGTAGTATGGAATGTATATCACATTGTCAATGTGTAAATGTAGTATGGAATGTATGTCACCTAGCCAGTGTGTAAATGTAGTATGGAATGATTATCACCTAGTCAGTGTGTAAATGTAGTGTGTGAAGTGTATCGCCTAGTCAGTGTGTAAATATAGTATTGTGTTTGTGTTTGGACTGCAGCTGAGAACCAGATAAAGCACGTGAAGAACATACAAACTCCACAGAGACAAGAGTCGGGTGCGATTGGAACACAGCGAATTAGCGATTTTTAAAAGGAATTTGTTAAACTCTCAGCACAGCTGTAAAAATCCTTATATGACTTAATCTGGCCAAGTTTTCTGCCCGTGCAAACCCCTGGATAACTTTCAGGCAGTGCTAGTGTTTTGGTGGGAAACCAAATCTGTTTTCAATTGAGACATACTGTTTTGTTGTAGTCCATCCATTTTCTTGCAGCTCCACTCTACCTATCTAAGCACTTTCACTTAGATTAGCTGGAGTCCAGTTTTGGAGTATTATGATTGGTCTTTCATGGTCATGTGACTTTAGTGTGCTATGCGCTACATACAAATGTCATCTGTGCCACTTACGGCAGGGGGAAAATGCTTTAGGGTGTTTGTGATTTGCAGAATTAAAATCCCTCTCTGGAGGAAACAGTTACCAGCACAATTGTTTTTCTGACTACTTTCAGCTCCGTTTTGGGTGATAACTGATCCCGTTTCTAAGGCAGCCTGTGAGCTGGGCACTCCACCAAGCAGGTAAGCCAGCTTTATGTCTGCCCCCTTGTGGATGAAAAGTTCACAATCTTGTCGGGCACAGCTCAGAAATTCCTCTCTCAGCGCTTCATTTCTTAGCCATAGAGAATGAGAACTATGACCTAGAAAACCTCAGTCTCCGCCCCCACACCAAGCTGAGCAAATTTCTACACGCCCTTCAGTGGTCAGCGATTCTTTTCCCATATGCAGGGGCTGAAGTAACCTTAGTTGGACCTTGTGTCTGTTGGTAGTTAAATATTGCATAACAATACCGCTATACGTATTAGATGTAAAGAGTCCAGGTTCTCGGAACATTAGGAAACTTGTACTTGTAAATCCCTGAATGTATTTGAAAGAGGTGTTGAATGCTGAGTAGTCTCTGTACTTTGCTTTTGAAAAATCTTTCTGTAATTTTTGTTTCATCATAAGCCTACACAACGAATAATAGGCCTCCAAACGCATTTCCAGAGCAAACCGTCATCAGACTCTGCTCTCGGTAAATGCGCCCGGCCGTCGTAAAAATCGGTAGCGTTACTTTCTATAACCACCAGGTGTCAGCAAATGGATTAAATCGCGACTTATTTTCTCAGTTACATCAGGTTGTTTTGGGCAAGCCGTCGCCTGCTGAAGACTTTTTTTTATCACGTTATACATCTCCTCTAATATGACTTTCAGGCTAATTTTTAGCACACATGTACTTTATTCGTTCCATAAGGAAATCTGATCATTTTCACATATTCCCCCTTGCTCTCCATGAGAGATACGCATATTTACACATGCATTGGGGTTAAGGCCCAAAGGTGAAATCACGGGTGATGTGAGCCAGTGGCACTCCAGTCGCAGGAAGAGTCCTGCATAAATATATCGCCCCCAAGTGAGGATAATTGTTACATATCTGACTGATACCTCTTCCCTGGCTGCTCCACGTGACCAAGCTCATGACATTATCAGATTAAGCTGTTTTAGTTTCTGTCGAACAACTGAATTTGGTTTATATGATATAGATTTTTTTATGACAGAGTATTGTGATAGCATATAGGTGAATACGATGACAAAACAGCCACACTAGGAAATATCAGCTCGAAAAAGGAACTAGGTAAGTATTTGTCAAAGAAAAGAAGAGTGAGTATTTTCCTTAAGCTGGATCCATTCAGGAATGCTGTGGCCGGGTCCATTTGAGACGTTAATTTAATGCCCTTGAATTTCCTCAGATTCTATCTCAGATTTCGCTCTGGGATAAAACCGCGCTCCGCTCCGAGCTTCCGTGCGCCGATGCCGGGCTGAGCAAAGCCGCAGGAGCCTGTTGATCTACGCTGCCCTCGCTCGTGCTGGTCATTTACCCTGGTAAGAAATGGCACGCTCCTCACAGTCACGGAACACGCAAGCCCAGTCCAGTGCGCGCTTGCTGGGCCGTCTCTGGGAATCTGCACCGCCGGCCAGGAGCGACTGCGTCCCCAGCCGCAGGAGCGACTGCGTCCCCAGCCACAGGGGCGACTGCGTCCCCAGCCACAGGGCGACTGCGTCCCCAGCCGCAGAATCGCAGATTCACGGCATCCTGTCATTACATCTTACGGCTGCATTTTCTCTGACTGTAGGCTCTAGAACAGAAACACACAGTGTGTTTTGGTGCTGGGTGACCTTTCAAAGGAGCCCAGCACAAAGTAGCCTAATAAAGCTTGTGGACAGTGCACTGGAATCTGAGATGCTAGATAACTGCATTAACCTAACTGGATCACTATATCTGTAATAGGCTGATCTACAGCACATAGAGGGGTGCATGTAGAAATATGTAGACAAAATGTCACCTTCGCCTCCTCTGCCCAAATTTTACATATAACTTTACGTATTCATGTGCTGGGCGCCCTGAATCTGCCAGGGTATCCATGCCACACCGATGTCCCTGTAAGGTGGTGGCACCTTTGTACAAAGTCCAAGTTGGCAAACTGGAGTGTTTAACAAAGAGACCTAATCAGTCAACCCATTATTGATCGCCTCCACTCAAAGCAAAATAGGTTCAATTAAGACTGAAGCCCCGCCTTCTTCGTTAAACCATGTTTGCATGGCTGTGAGAAAAATCACAGGCTTGAGAGCTGATGACTAGCGGAGAACGTGAGCATGCTCGCTGGACTGTTTTTCACATGCTGTGTCCTGCTGACAGAAAATGGCACAGTCTTGTCTCTGTGCTTTCAGGCTCCTGGTGTCCATATGGTGGCCAGTGGGTTAAATGTGTTAAATTGTTGTGTACTATTGTTGTGTGCTGTGATGTGTCAACAATGGCGATTCATCACCTTTCCTGTCAAGCCTAGAGACCCATGTCGAAGATTGGTTTTAAAGCTTTATTGCCTTACCTTTGCTAGTCTAATGTGAAATCTTCATATCTATTTGGTTAAAGTTTACATGTACCCCCCCCCAAGCAGAGACACTTTAAATAATGGCCCGAAAAGCCCTCACGGAACCCCAGAGGTAAGGGACTCCAGATTGCTGATGTAAGTCCAGTCCTTGGTGTTGGCTTTGGACACAATCGTGATCCCAACAGGCTGTCAGGGCTCAGCTGAGTCAAGGTGGAAAGGCATCTCTTTGTTCATGCATCCCGCGTCCCATCTGACCTACGCACCGCAGAAAGTTCCAGAAAAGCAGGGGTCCCCGCCTGCTTTTGCCATTCGCCTTTGACCTGTGCCCTCCGCGACTGTGCTGCTCAGCCGGGAAAGAGAGATTTAATTCCCATCACTGATGGTGCCTGGAAGTCAAGACTGGCAATTTAAATTCAGCTGCATATGATGTGTGTCTAAATAAGAACAGGAAGAACGAGGACATTAACCAGTTTCGTGTCAGAGCTACAGCGAACAAAGTAACTAAAGCAAAATGCTAATGTGATATTTCACCCAAGCAGTGCATTACGTGCTAGTTTTTGTAGGCATTAAACTTTTCCTGAACAACTAGGTCAGGAGTTAGCTGTAGGTGTGTATGACATGACCCAGACATAGGCGCTGTGGCATCAGCATGGCACAGATGAGGACTCTTCCAAAGTGTTAAACCGACATCACAGATCCATGTGGCCTGACTTGCACAGGAACCCTTGGTGCAATTTAACGCATTATGTGACAGCAGACGCCTTAGATGATTCTGAGGAGGGTCAGACCATTAGCAGCATTTCCGCACCCAGCAAAAATGTGCTTGTTCTTCAGCTAAAGGCAAACAAGCCACAATCTCATGCCACCGTACACCAACTGGACACCGGGAAGCCGGGCTCCTCTGATTAGCCTTATCTATGGTGTTGGCTGGACAAATCAATCCAAACTGCGTTAGTCAAGTGACTGAATTCCTGCCCCCAAGATAATTAAACTCACTTTTTTGAAACTTTCCCATTTTGTGCATCGAAAAGTAAAATTCCAGTGGATATTTCGGTAAATGGAAAACGGCAATACAGGATGGACTTATCCAAAATGGTTCAAAAGCCACAATGTCGGTCTGTCAAAGGAATTGAACATTTTTCAGCCAGGACATGAATATTCGGTCTTGAAACGCTTTCCAGACGCCTTGATTTCACTTAGCTGGCATGAATCTAAAGCCACAAAACCAGTAGGAGGAAGAGAGGCTAATCTCTCACATGCTAACATCCCTGCACTCCCAGCATTTGGGGGGGAGGGTGGGGGGGGGGGGGGGGGGGGGGGGCATGGTGGGGTTAGCTTAAATTAGACATGATCGCTTTTACAGAAATGCATTTAAGTTTTATGAGTTGAAGCATATTTTCCTACAGTCTATTAGAACTCATGACGGAGAGCAGAAATGGAATACAGCATTGAGTGAATGCTTCGTGTAGCATTTGAAAGAGTAGGTCTTGATTTAGAGTCGGTGAGACACTGGAATCCAGAATTTTCTTCATTTGATGCCGCTGAAAATGGCAACCATCAGAATAATGCGTTTGTCTTCCCCCCCCCACAGGAATTCCCCGCCGTGCTGAATGGGAACGCAAAATCCGTAAATCTGGCCCCAAGCGAGCCGACAAGCGTCGAGATGCTTTCGGGAACCGAAGCTGCCTGAGACCCATCAAGCGGAGCAGTGACAGGCTGGAGCGTCTTTGGCCACCGGCCCCCCAAAAACCGCATTCCGGGGCCCCGAGGGGGCTCCTGGCTTCCGTTTTGCGAGATTCCAACGTTGGCATGGTAACCAGCGTCGTCCTAAACTCTGGAGGTCTGCATTTCCAGTTTAAATTCGGCCGCTAAACAAAGCTGCGATTATCTCCAGGCAAAGAACTGTGTTGATGCGGGGGAGGGGTGGGGGGAGAATTGAACTAGTGCCATAGGACCTTTCTCATGAACTCCAGATGAAGGTTTCTCTCCTCCATATGAAAAGAGTCGCTATCTTCTGTCCCATGATTTCCACGTCCAAAATCCACGTGACCCGACAGTCAGCACCACGAAATGATCAGAAGTGACTGATTCTCTAGATATTTATTTCTGTGGCTGACACCTTACCCCAAAGTAACGATTCATTGTGACAATTTTAGTAAATACCTGGATCTGGGGGAACAATAAAAAAAAAAATATTAAAATCAATATTAAAAAAAATTTAAAAAGGCATTTAAAACTTAAACGTATAAAAAAAGAACCATAGAAAACAGAAGGTTCACACTTGGGGGGAAAAAAAAGCATGGTAATAAATACAGGGAGAGTAGGTTTTACATACACTAAGACCTTATGGTGCATCTGATGTGATAAAAAAAAAGAATTTTTAATAACAGGGGAAACACCTCAGAAGAGGGACAAACTGGTTCCAGTGTTTTTTTTTGTTTTTTGTTTTTTTAAAAACATCCCACAGTCAAATAAGAAGGTGCAACCAGTTTCCTTCACTCACCCTAATGGCTACGTAGTATTATAATCTTAATATAGAATATATTAAAGGCAATGGGGGAAAGACCGGAAGTTACATATGTACACAGGGACTGACATGCACGACATTCCCCTTTAAGAGAACAAGCTTTTGAGGAGTCATATACATGAGACTTGATTGTAGTATAATGTACTGGACACTTCATCATTGTGGCAAAAAAAATAAAAATCATTACTTCACAGTAATCAATACTTCATAAAAAAGGTTAAAAAGAATAAAAGTGGAATGTTCTTAACCGTATGATAAATAGAGTGGAGTACTGGTACTTTCTACAGAGTACTATACTTGATTAAAATACTGATGTTTTTGACAGGCGGGAGAGGAGGGACGCAGATAAGCCGCCGCTTTTTTCCTGCGCTTCAGTTCGAGGGGTAAAGGCTAACGTGGAAAGCAAAAGACTTGCCCTGTTGATTCTTTAGGAAGAGAGAGAGCAGGCTGGCTTAACCTGGGTCTATGCTGCATTCTGCCTAATAGTCGATGGCCTGGTCGCTGTAGTGGCCGCTGTACTCGTCCTGGTAGCCTACTGGGTACTCGTCGGGGTAGTCACCCTGATAGTCAGTGTCGCTGGCCTCAGACCCATTGGTGCCGGTGCCCATGCCCTGGCTGCCGTTGGCATGGATGGTGGGCTCTAGGGGTGTGGCGCAGTACTTGGGGTCGTAGACCTGCCGGCCAAGCCCATAGACGCTCATGCCCTTCTGGGAAGCCACCTTATTGGTGCCCATCTGCAGGGAGATGGTGGACGAGTCCAACGGCTGCACCGCCACCTTCTGGTCAAAGATGTCCCTCCTGGTGCCAGGGGCGGACATGCCAGCCTGCGGAGAGGGCACAGGGCTGAGTGCAGGACGGACCTAGCGCAATCTCCTTCAGAGGTGCATATTTGGAGGTTCAGGGCAATTTACCCGGGATATCTTTCCAAAACCAGATTACAAAGCTGACAGGCTTACGGTTCAGATAACCAAACACTATTTGTTCAGGGAAATTAAGCTGCTTTGTCAAATGGGCCTGGAACTCGAACACAGAAAGGCTTAAAGGCGGACCTTAAGCTTCTCTCGCTCTCACATAAGGGGGTCAATACAGAGAGACCCAGGGAAAGGAAGCGAGAAGCTTACACACTGAAATAACATTTCTGGAGGAGCTATAAGACATGAAAGTCTATGCTTCAGTGCCAGCTATCGACTTTAATCCTTAGCAATAAGAATGTTAGCATTAAGTGCCTGCAAGACTCGGAGGTCAGAGGTCAAGTGGGCTTTGCTGTCGTGCCATCCATATAAAGGTAAAGAGTAAAATTGTGACAGGGCGAGGGCGCTCACAACCCACTATATATATATATATATATATAGTGCAAAGACAGCAATAGCAATGGTGAACGAATCCAAGGGGATGGGCAGGCTGAGCTGGGATGGGATATCTATGCATTTTCATCAAATTAAAATCTAGCCAGCCTGTTGGCTAGACAGCTACCCGGCCAACTAAGAGGTTAAGCCTACCTGGCTGGCACCCTTGTTGGTCCCCATTTGCAAGCTGATGGTAGTCTGGTCAAAGGGCTTGTCCGTCTGAATCTTAGGGTCGTAGAGGTGTCTCCTGGTCCCATACGCCGTCATCCCGGCTTGACTGGCACACTTGTTCGTGCCCATCTGCCCGAAAGGTAGCAGAACGGAGACACTTTCAGTGAGCTTCCCGGCTCACTGTCAACAGATGGCATGCGACCAGAACCCGTTATCTGACACCTTAGATAAGGCTAATCAGAAGAGCATGGCTTCCTTGTTAAAACCAACACACAATCCATCCCTTTAAGGAGATATAATACTGACTAACCAGCAAAAAAAAACCCAGGAACTAAGAATGGTGATATATTAATACATATTAATATAGTATAATATAATATATATTATACTATATATTAATACAGTAAACATTCTCTTATCAGGCAACACTGGAACCAAGGCACCATTTTTCAGACACTTGAATGTTACTCAATGAATTGTAACAATTCTTACACCTACTTTAATCCTTTTATATACACATTAGTGATTAATGTACTGTACCTAACGAGCTGCGATGTCACTGATGTCATCAGAGTCTGAACAAATGGAGGGCGTGCAAAACTCGAAAATCACTGCAACGTGGAGGGAATCTATCTATCTATACTCTATAATTTATACGAATGACAAAAATATATAAATACTCCTACTCCACCCAGTGAGGCAAGCAAACCTCAAATCACTCTTTGGCCACTGGAGAAGACGCAGAAAGTCAGTACAGAGTCAGACCAAAGCCTGTTTATAAACACCTTTTCTACCATCTATGATCACAATGATAACAAAATTGGCTAGCGGCCTTGAGGAAAGACTGATAGAGAAGTCCGGAAAGTCTGGAAGTCCTGTTATCATTCATATGATTCAACAAAATCTATTTAGTCGTTATATATATTACTTCAGATTTTTAATACATGGGGGTTTTAATAAAATGCTTATTTATTTTTATAGCATCCATTCCATACATCATACATAACTTTAAAGAAGGTTTACTCTACAGTGCCACCCCTGGCCTGGAGTCAAAGTACATAGCTACTTGGTGCACTGGCATTAGAAATCAGAACGTTCAGGATCGCAGCAGTGCGCGCGGATTAATTTAAAACTAGCCTCAACGCATATATACTATTTGGTTATTTTTAGTTATTATAGAATATTAAATTTTTTTAAATAATACTGTTATTACATATTATAATGAATTCTAATCTTTATGCTGACATTAATAATTGTGACAGTTACTTGAGGGTGATGCTTTTACTTAAATGCCCAATATGAGGGTTTTACAAAACAGTAACCAAACACATTATGTCTTAAGCAGTTACTTCTAGTGCATTCTGACCTGTAGCCCGATGACACACTGCCCGGCCTTCATCTTCTCCTCATCGAACTGCCGCATCTGCCGGTCGGCGTACTTTACGCCAATGTCGACCTTTGTGTCGATGCCTTTCGTCTTGGCCTGTCGAGTACAGTGAGACTCACTGGGGTCAAAGGCCCACTGCCGACTCCCCGATGGAAACAACAAGCAAGCAAAATGAGGATCTTGCTCTCACTCACTGAAGAGGTGGGAGCGTACCATACTGGCCAAAGCGAGGAGCGTGGTCTGCACTTGGGTCATGTTTCCATTTTCAAACAGGTCGTTGGCTTCAAAGATGTCATTGGGCTTCAAGCCGTAGGTCAGGATAGCTTTGATGAAATTTCCCAGGTTCTCCAACTGAGGGAAGGAGAGACGGCATACTTTACGGGGAAGCAGGCATTTCGACGGGCTAGGTGACATTCCCTACGCGAGACACAATGTAGACCTGCTCAGGGGGACAGACCTCATTGAAGGAGAATATGCATTTCCTCAGGCTTGCCCATAGTTTGCGAAATCTTAAGTTAGTATAGAGCAAATTAACATATGCCTTCAGATCAGATGCAAGTTCCGCTAAATATACATTTTCAGAAATCAGGTGAAAGTGTGTACATATGTGGATATATGCTGAGGGACACAAATTTCTTACCTTGTGCCAGTTCAGCTTAGACTGGTTGATTTTCTTTATGGAACCAGGCTGCAGCTTATTAATCAATCTATACGAATGACACGAATATATAAATATATTTATGCACACCAGAGGAGTACTGTATTCTTGACAGTTTGGTTCCTTATTGACATACTATACTGCCAAAAGTATTGGGACAGCTGCCTTTACACACACACACACGATCTTTAATGACATCCCATTCTTAATACAAGGGCTTTAATATGGAGTTGGCCCACCCTATGCAGCTATAACAGCTTCAACTCTTCTATTCAGCTTATACTCTTCTACTCTGCAGAAAGTTGGCGACTTGTGCACACTGTGCACCTCAGCATGCACTGTCCCCACTCTAATTTTACGTGGCCTACCACTTTGTGGCTGAGCTGCTGTTATTCCCAATTGCCTCCACTTTGTTATAATACCACTGACAGTTGACCGTGGAACATTCAATTTCACAAATGGACATATTGCACAGGTGGCATTCTATCACGGTACCACGCTTGAATTCACTGAGCTCCTGAGAGTGACCCATTCTTTCACAAATGTTTGTAGAAGCAGTCTGCATGCCTAGGTGCTTGATTTTATACACCTGTGGCCATGGAAGTGACTGGAACACCTGAATTCATTGATTTGGAGGGGTGTCCCACTGCTTTTGGCAATACAGTGTAGTTTTTTTTCTTGGGAGTGAAAATGTGGACTGTCTGGGGGTCCCTGAAGACTGGCAAGAGGAACACTGCCCTGATACAGGCGACATATTTTGGTGGCTCATCACATGGGCCGCTGTGGGACCTCAGAACTCCAGTAGAACACGGTCCCAGTCACTCACTCGCACAAGATGACGCCATCCTTCAGGCCCTGCTGGAAGTTCTCCCCGATGGGCATGCCCGTCACCTCCTCGATCCAGAAGCGGAGCTCCTCCTCCTTCTGTGGGTCATACTTCAGGGCGATCTACAAATGGCAGCCATGAGATCGCTCAGACTAATGTGCTTACAGGAAAAATGACTCAGGAGCAGGAGGGCAGACTAAGCAGCTCTATGAGGAGATGTTAGAGGAGAGCCCCTCTGCAAGGAGGTGCTAGAGAGGAGGTGCTAGAGGAGAGCCCCTCTGCGAGGAGGTGCTAGAGGAGAGCCCCTCCGCGAGGAGGCGCTAGAGAGGAGATGCTTTTTTCCATTTTTTTTGTGAAATAGATTTATCGTGACAATGATCAAGGAATAATGTGGATCCGGAGGCTACACCAGTTGGGCACCACTGGTCTAAACCACTATGATACCTGCAATCTTGGAAAGCCCCATAAAATTTAAAATAAAAACACAACCCACAATCAACAATTCCTGTCCTGAACCAAATCACCTTCATATCCTCCCAAACTAGCACAAATGTGAAATTGTGAATTAATGAGGTCCCACTGTAATCTGGTTAGCAAGAAAAACAACCAATATTTACATATTTACCCAGACATGAAATAGCAGTCCAGCTCAGCTCTGTTTTACATGCAACACAGAACTGAGTGTGCAAACAGTAACGCATAGCACTTCAAAATGACTGAATAATCATATATTTCTTTGAAATAACACTCACCTAAATCACATTAATTCGGATATTAAAAAAATATATATATCAAAACAAACACCACTCAGTTCTCTAAATTACCCCCACAGAGGCTTCAGGAAGGATTTAAGAGGCTGGTTCAAAATGTTTAGGAGTCATGCTGCAGCAACAGCAAACAGGGCATATGAAGAGAACAAAGGCTGATTAGATCTATGAGACTCCTCAGGGAACATGCCAACACAGCAGTTTATCCTGTTCCTCATGGGCTGCGAGTCACAGGCTGATCTTGTTCACAACTTTGCTCTAGAGAACTCAGGTCCCGGGTTTCTGTGTTTGCTCGAATTATGCTCTGCAGACAGAGTGGAGGGGGAAACATCATTCATTACTTAATATAGCATTTCCCAATCTGATCCTCAGGGACTCGCAGAGAGTCCACGTTTTTGCTCCCTCCTGGGAGCAAAAATGTGGGCTGCCTGGCAGGGAGCTGGACGGGAGCAGAAATGTGGACTGTCTGGGGCTCTCGGAGGGCCGGGCTGGGAATCACTAACGTTACACTTACTCATTCACCAGAAGGCGGGCTCCTCGCGCGCGCATGCGGAAGCGAGGCTCTGCGCAAACTGCAAAGAACGCTCTGGCTTTCTGCCTTCGCTCTTCTGGCGTTCACGTCGACTTTATGTCAGCCAAGGCGACGGAGAAAGGGGACGAAGAATTCAGCGCGAACTGCTGAGGTGCTGACGCGGTGGAAGATCGGGTTAAGCGACAAAAAGTCTTTGTTACATTCTACGTGTTTGTCCAGGATCGAGGCCAGCTGAGGCAAAAACAAAGGAGACTGCAGGGATTGAGGGTTTTAAATTAATGTGTGTATTAACAACTCCAGATTTTAAGAATTAATTCACATATTTGGTACAATACAGCATTAATATATATGGGACTTCTGCGCACACACACACACACACAGTAAAGAAATTTGCATAATGTAATTTTGGAATACATTTCAGTCATCCACTCACTGCAATCTCAACTACATATTAGGACTGTTATGTTCCAAATTGAAGTACACTATCTTCTCTTGCAAACTCATTAACATAATTCGGCTATTCATTTGAGGGTATGGTAACATGGGGTTAAGACAATTTACTACCAAAATTCCATAGACCACAGTTTATTCTTCTTTTTGGAAAACTCTTTTCTTTATGCGGTGAATGGCTAGAGGTTGGCATTGACAGTGTTATGCCCGCTACTCAAAAGAACTTAAAGGCAATGGATATGCTCCTTTAAGAAGCATGCTCAGAAGATGCAGTCTGGGAGTCCATTTCATGACAACGCCCCTCTGAGATCTTTAGCCATCAAAAGCAAGATCGTCTGATGCTCATCGACCTTTACAGTTCAGTTCATGTTTCCGTACATGCAAAAAAAAAAAAAAAAGCTTATTTGGTAATCTTACATGTCTGACTTACTGAACTTACCAAAAATCAGGCTTTGATTAAACACAGCAATGCTTTATCTGAAGAAAAGTTAAATGTTCCATGAAAGATAAATGCTACAGAGGATAAAAAGTCCAAACTAGAAGAATACTTAACCTTTCCAGACACAAAACAAGCCTTGTTGTGATTCTGTAGTACATCACGCCTCCTTAGTCAGAGCTGACATCTGGAGATGTATAAGATCACTGGACACTGGAAAAAGCCCATAACAAACCCTGAGACGCTCCTATTATCAGTACTGGTAACAGAGAGAGACCCTAGAAAGCTGGAAAACAACCTCTGGTCTCTCCTTTGCATTGAGACGTCAGAATTTTGGATTGTGCCATTCCAGTGGTGATCGAATGGCAGAAGCCGCAACACTCCTCTGCACAGCCAAAGGAGTTGAAAGGTCTATGGGCAGGATAACACTTTCCACTGCTCCCAGAAGACCGATAAAAGCCTTATAAAAAGATCCAGTGTCCTTTATGAAAATGGCATGATTGTCACCCCCAGAATCTAAGACTCTGGAAAGATATGGCTTCATGACACAAGAATCTGACCTACGAGCCATGTCGCCCTGGTTGTCGATCTCATTCTGCACGCTGCAAAAAGTGGCTGCCCTTCACGGGCAAGCGTGCTCTCATGGAGAGCAAGGTTGGGGGAGGTGAGAAGTGAATTTCCTCCACGGGGATCAATAAAGTATCAATAATTAATTAAATGCTTCCAAATGGGGCTCGATCTAGAAACTTCCTGGACACCATCCCTGCTCTGTATCTGCCTCACGTCTTTACACAGGCTACCTGGAGAGCTCTATAGAAACTCGCCGATTTATTCTTCGTTTTAGACAATGGACACTTTGTCCTTCTGGAGGCCGAAATTGATGGTGTAACTTCCAGCTAAAGAGCATCGCCCCTGCCTGACCATGTAGTAAATGAACTCCAAATTCAGCTATCAAATAATGTTGCTAGTGAAATGTGAAATGTTCTCAAAACGCAAACAAGTTGGCCTGGCAAACATGCCAATTGCTTTTCGCGCCGATGAATGGGGTGAACCTCAAAACAAACAGCCCCACCATCCAAGGTCTCCAAATAAAGAAAGGTCAAACCATGAACTTCCTGGATTCGGAGCGGCTCCAGGAAATCACGACACCTCAAGGATGAAGTGTTGACAAATGATTTGTACCAGATACGCAAAAGAATGATCTGGTGTCAGCACTTTGAAAAGAAACACCACACTACCAGCTCAGAAGTTCAATCAGAGTAGCTGGAAAACACACACACACACACACAATACTGCTGACCACTGGGTTGCATGACCCCAGTGTAATTCAACCTAAAAGCCCAGCCTTCTGCTGCCTTCATGATGCAGCACAGCCCTAACACAGCAAACGCAGCTGGAGACCATCGTACTGTCATAGAAGCTGCAGTAGGCTGTGGTATGCCAACACCAACGCAAACATGGAGGGACTTCCTGAAAGGTATCTAAAGGCAGGAAAGTGAAACCTAAGTGGTCCACTAATTGTTGAGATTAGAACATTTCTGCCTCATTCCATCCAACTGCTCATTCATTAAAAAATAAAGAAATAAATAAATACACACACACACAGATAAGCCTGACAGACTTTGGAAGGATGGGGCCAGCTTGAATCTTCTTGCGAGCTTCGCAGTAGAGGTCATTCAGGTCACAGGTTGCTAGCACACGTTAATGCCCAAACTCAAAACAGCAATTTCATTGCAATGGAAAACCGGGAGTTAAAAAGGCTTGCAATTTTGAACGGTGGTGGTTTCACAGTGATGATGGACAGGAAGAGTGATATTGGTATTGGGGAGGTGCTTGCCAGTCTAGCCAGTTTCTGACAGCTTGCCCTTCAGGTTATGGGAACTCAGCACAGGCTTCTACTCTTCTCATGTGGCAGGTATCCAAAACTTTCATGCAATCCTTAGCCTTCTACATTTTTTTAGAAAACCACTCAAAGCAAGTACCAAGTATATTGTGAACCGACTGAAAAGTATCCAAAACAGTAATTCCCATGCATGAATATCCTGGAAAACCGAGAGGAGAAACAACATGCTGAATAAGGAATTATTTCCAGAATTAGCTTTATTTTTTTGTTTCACAAAACCTTGTCAACAAGCTCCTGAATAGTCAAGTGACATTCCGTTTTATCAAAGAGCCATTGTCCCCAGCGCGGAGACGGCCGCCTGGCAGAGGGTCCCCAACCAGGTGACTGCTGCATGCTCGTACATCTTCTCAACAGTTCATTGTGCCAAATATCTCTCGCTCGAAAGAGTTCATGAAAACACAACTCTTCCGGTTCAGTTTCGGTGGTGTGGCTCAATTCTCATACTTTAATGCAAACTAACCCACAAGAAATGCAGGGTAACTCTCCGGCAATAGAGAGACCTGGACTCTTTGCAATATATACAAACAAAAACTCTACACCAGGGCCGGTATGCATAAAACTTCTCAGAGTAAAATTTTACTGGTAAATGCGTCACAATTCTAAGAGTGACGTGATTTTGCTCGTACTCTCAGACTTAAGAGTAAGTGGCATGTATAAAAGTTCACAACTGGTAAGAGTACGTCTCAGTACCCAGAAGGAGACCGCACACTTTACGTCAAAGAAAGGACGTCCTGCAGATGTACAACAATAATGTCTGTAATGCTGTGATATAAAGGAAAAATAAATAAATCAATCAAATGGAATAAAAGGTGTCAAATCAGTTTAATTTACACATCGAATAAAGGTAGCCATTGTTCACTTATATCGCAAGTCATGCCATCACATTTACAGTATTCCTTCTTTGAAACTTTTTCAGTTTTAGCAGTGCAGCATTTCGTGCACATGCAATGCCGCAAATGGACTCATTTGATGCCCCCAATGTTATGCTCAGCCCCGCCCTGTGTATCTTTTCCCTTGTTTTGCCCTCAGGCGTGGCTTAATTCACCACACCTGTCCCTCGTTTAGCCTTGCCTTGTGTTTTATTCCCCTTGTTAACCTCGCACACCTGCCTTGTGTTTAATCCTTGATGTCCTGCCCTATTTAATCAGTCTGCATCCTGTTCCCCTGGTCGGTTGTTGTCGATACCTTCTGTGATTGCTCTCGTGTTTTCCCCCAAATCCCTGAATAAACGCCCCTTGGAGGGGTATAATCCCGACAGCCTGCAATATGGGTCATTCATCCCGTCGCAATCGTGATACCCAATATCTCCTCTCCTATCTCTGCCATTTGCAGGTTTATATGAAGGACCCCCGCCTGTGTGTTAACAACACACTTTTGTGAGGTAGATAAAACATTATGCTACCTATTTTTCACATTCCGCTGCTGAGCATCTTGTCTGAGATTTTTTGGATTTATGGAGCTTGCATTAGCCTCCCAAACCTCTTTCCATTTAAGCACCAACTGTGCCATGAGAACAGTTTCTTTTGTCGTCCAGTCTGGTTTTATTTCAGAATCCATTGTCTTGCTATGACTTTTGGGTTTGACCCATAATATATACAACATATGCCTCAATTACTGAAAATTGATTGGTGATGTGCTAGGTAGATTTTAGTACAACCAATTAAAGGTATAATCACAAAAAAGTGTGTTGTATAAAGCCCTACATTAACGATTTGATGTCTCTAATATATTCACCATGCAGCTCCTCTATTGGTTGAACTCAGAAGAAAGAAACCAGGTAGGACAGAAAACCTCCTGGGTAGTAGCTCACCAGGACCAGAGTTGGAGACCCCTGCTCTACACTATAAAAATTAATTACCTGTAACTACAAGTTAGCCTTAAATTAAGTTGATTATATATTCACTCCTTGACCTAAGTGTGAGAGATCCAGTCCCACCTTAGACACCCATGTGTGAAGACGTGCAAACCACAAGAGGCGCCACAGTGCAGACATCTGAATACCTTTTCTAGCATGACAGCTCCAAGAGTCGTCTTTAAGGCTGGGATGACCAGCTTTTTCGGTTTCCCCCAATACCTCAACAGAGGCTCACCTACTGAGTTCAATATAACTGAACTGATATATATCAGGGCTGCCAGCTCTCACGCTTTCAGACTGATTCTCACGAAATCTTGTGGGAAATCTATGTTATTACACATTAGCTACATCAAAAGTGTTGGGGTAGTTTGCAAACCCTACAGACTATTTACAAGGGGAAAAAAAACTATTACAGACATGTAAATGATCAAAAGACTGAAGTTGTCAACCCTGATACATATGAATAGCTGTTTAGGATTGACTCTGTCAGGCCTCATACATCTGAGAGGTGAGAGATACAAGGTGTGTCATAGCATAAGATGATTTTAAAAACAATCAGTAATAACTGACCATCCTCCATTCTGGCATCCCTGCCACCACTGCTCTGGGTACATCAGTCAGACCTGTACCAAGGCCAAACTGCTGGCAGGCACTTCATACAAATTAAATAAAACAGCTCTGCATACAATCTTTTTCCCAATCCCAACAGTTACATGGACAGGTGGCAGGGATTAATTTGTACTCTAACTGGCGTAAACAAGCAACATAATAAAGTTTAGCTAAACACACTTTTTATGACCGTTCATTAAACTCCAAGAGCCCCCTAGGTATGCTCCCTCCGATACTTCTAGGGGACTGCTCTATTCCCACGAGATTAAATGCAGATTAGTTACAGTGACCAGGACCCTTTCACGGGATTAAGGAATCGGTCAGCCTCCTACTAACTAGGACAGAGGAGAGCACCCAGGCTGAACAAGAGAAAAGAGAAGCTTCATTTGCGAATCCCCCAAGGACCTCAGCTACATTATGCTGAAGCCAGGAAAGCAGAGCCAGTTAGCAAGAGGATATGCCCCCCCCCACCCCCAGTCCCTGAAGAATAATAGTTTTTCATCTCGAAATAGATTGTCTGATCAACATCAGGCTCCCTCGCAGCTGAGGAACTTCAGCGATCGCACTTAACAGCTGGAAATGGCTCATTTCCACTGGAGCGCACTTAGAACGCGCGATAAGGGCTCCGCGGTCCCGTAAAGCCTTAGATAAAGAAAATGAGAGAAATCCTATTCGGGACAGGGCTGAGAGGGTGCTGCGCTGGGGATGAAGAAGACCACCCCCTTACTTTTTTTTTTTTTTTTTTTACGAAATAGCAACAGACTCTTGTTACCAGAAATGAGACGTGGCATGTCTGGCACCCACCAGCAGCGGTGTCGCTCCTTTTAACCCGCCCCATCGTTTCAAGCACATTATGCAAAATATAAATGTAAATAAATGAACTGTGTGGGGCGATGCAGACTTTTCGGAACAGCTGGGCCCATGGGCTCTGTCGCCTGGAAGCAGACAATGGGGCGCAAAACCGAAAGTGCTATCAAATGCATGCATATTCATCAACCCGATGTAAAAAGGGGGGTTGCATCCGAAGGGCCTTCTTCTCGGGGCCTTCTCTCTTTCTTTTTTGGAGGCTTTTTTTCCGATGATGAAATGCTGGAAGAATGCAGGGGACCTGTATCTGTAGCCCACGACGGAGGTCACGCACACAATCCGGCACTCATTCCATCCCAAAGCCCCGTTTTATCTGCACTAAAGCCGCCGTGGCTGCGCGATACTTTGTATAAGAAAAGTAACAATACTGCGCTAATCGCATCGTATGCCAATAATAAACTTGCGACACTGGGGTATCTACGCCGCCTATGCCAAGCTCCACCCTGCAACGTGGATAGCAGAATTAATAAAAGCTTTGAAAAATAATTAACAGGATTGCTCTGAAAAGCACATTTCTGCCGGTTCACATGATATACGAGAAACTACTACACGGCCACCAAATTTCAGCTCGTCAGCCTAATGCTGAAATCAGAAATATTGTAATGAGCGTGAATTAAAAAATCAAATTTAATGCAAACTGTTCTGAATAAAAACAACTGTGATTTTCCATTTTGCAATTATAAAAAAACTGAAAATATCCCGTTTTTACTTGAAGGGCATGCCATGCACCGCTTCCCCTACACATAATACATCCCCGAAGGTGACACGCAGATCGGGTGACCTGCATTTAACTGAAAGCGCAGCAGGAAACAAAGAGCGCAGCCGGACGGGTGCCTGCAAAGTTTCTCAAAAAATAAAATAAAATAAAAAAAAAAAAAGAAAAGGCAAGGCGATCGCACTTTTCATTCCCGATCTTGCGATCTGTCCCCATGCATACGCGTAAATGCACCTTTTTCCACACAGGGAGCCTTGGGGATAGCATGGGGAAAGCATGCATTCTGGCCAACCACTTTGCATTTTGCTGCAAAGCGCGAAATAAAAGCGGAAGAAATAAGACAAAAATCGGGCACCGCACTCAGCATCGCAGAGTCCTCACCTTGCTTTTCACTTCTGCGGAGAGGCCGTAGGTCGGTCCCTTGTTGAACTGGGTCATTTTCCTTTGTTTTGTTATATATCAGGACGATGTCAACAAAAGGATGTAGCTGCGTGCCCCTTCTAATTATTCGATGTGTACAAACAACAGGGGACAGATCTGCAAAGCGAGGCACCGTCCGAAAGGGATGCTTGGATCCGTAAGCTTTAATTCTGCCCGTTTCCCGTTCACTGCTCTCCAGATCTTAGGTTAAAGCAGTCTATCCAAAGAAAGTTCGAGTTTCTTTAGCTCTTTTTGTGTTAAAGAAAGAAAAAAAATGTCGCCACCAGATTGACGGGAGCATCTCGGCCAATCAGATGCGCCGTATTTGCATAAGGCTTTCTTTTGTTGAAATGGAAACTAGTCCGGTTAGGGAAAACAAGAGCATCAGCACATTTAATTAATCAATACATTTTATTAATTCAAGACAACTTCGCATTTTGCCGTTGTTTTGTATGGACACGATTATATACCACGCCAAGAAAATGCGCACATCATGTAATTGTGGGATAAAATTCTGAATCACAGATAGCGTTGCACACATAAATGTTCACTGATGGAAAAACTACAGGAATATCCTTTATTGGTAATAACGTTTAGACCCGCAAAGTGACTCGTCTATTCCTCTGTAAAGAAAAAAAAAGCTGTTTCAGTTCTTGTGTATTTTTGTAATACCTAGTTTGGGTCACATGGGTAGACAAACTTTTTCATCCAACTGTAGGATTTTCCATTAGAAATCACAAAGTGGATGATTTAACAGCTTTACATGTACACTGTTTTATGCGTCCTTATTTGAACATGCAAAACATTTATATTTACACAGTTTTCCAGATATGTGATGAAAACCATGCAGAAGAGCAAAGACTGCTGACTACAAATGAAAATTAAAAATAATTTGCTCCAGATTATCTCCCATCATCGCTCTCCTACGTCATTTAATTCATTTTTCAGCAGCCAATAAGTTCTGAAATAGTTCATCATGGCCCCTGGTGTTGAACGACAGACCGACAAACAGACGGCGCCAACGAGAGACTGACTGACATTAGGCAGCTAGTCAGCCGCGTGCGGGGCAGCGGGGGTGTAATGATTAGGGGCGCGACTGTCTAATCGAAAGGATGCCAGTTCCTACCCCCAAGTACCACTGAGGTATCACCCCCAACACTGCTCCCCCAGCGCTGAATTAGCTGCCCACTGCTGTGTCACAATGGCACATGAATTAAATGCAGAGGACACATTTTGCTGTTGTGTGCTGGGGTGTGACATAAAATGACAATTAATCACTCTTCATCAAGTCCCTCACTTGGCTATTTGTATTTTTGACTTTACAGTGCAGTTCTGTTAAATTTTGTGTCCACATAGTCGTCCATCATCCGCCCAAGATTTTGTCCTGACAGGCATTACTAGACATTACTAGACCCTAGACATTCATGGTCTAGTCTTGGTAATGCAGCTCCAAAGAGTAAAAATCCAGACCAGGATTTTGCTTCAACCAACCAGTTGAGCATTAAGAGTCTCAGTCACAGAATGCTCAACTAGTTGGTTGACACAAATTCCTGGTCTGGATTTTTACTCTTTGGACCTGGATTGCCCACCTCTGAACATTAATGGGGTACACCCTAAAAGGGATGCCATACTCACGCACACCAATTAGTCTAACTGCACAGCTTTGGATTGTGAGAGAAAAACCGCATCGCAGAGGATAACACAAGACCTTCACGCATGTAGAGGAAGTGTGATTTGAACCTCCAGCCCGCAGATATGAGGGAGCAGTAGCTAGCCACACTGTGGATACACTGGTGTATCATATGAGATGGGTACTGGTCGAGAGCTCGTTCATCGCCACTGTTTTGCTGCAGCGCCAAAATCACTGCAATCAAAACAGCAATTCGGTTTCAAAGCCAAAGGTCAACATTTTTTCTCATTGATGAAAACCTTGTCAGCTGTATTCCTCCGCCGTTATCTTTGGAGCGGTGCCACCCAGAAGGCCGCAGCCCTGTGCCTCCCCGCTGCCGACTTAATGACTTTAGCTAGCTGCCAGTACAGACGGCCGCTATTGCACGCGAAGCCGCAGCGTGACGACACATCGCCTGGGCAGCATGCGGCATATGGTTCGCTTTAAGCGCCAGCCTGTGCTTAAAAAAAAAAAACACATCCCAACCCCTCAGTTAAATCTATTCAGCCTAGGTCGAGCGAGACAGCATTCTTGACTTTGGATTTTAGTGGAATTTCATTTATTTAGCACAATGTTTCTCAACCAAGTCCACAGGCACAGTTCACATTTTTGCTCCCAACACACCAGTACCAGGTATTCAGTGTTTTGATTGGCTGGGAGCTGGAAGGGTACAAAAACTGTGTGGGACGCCTTGAGGATTTAGCATAAGGAAAGTGCAGTCTGACAGCAGCTGGTTGTCCCTCATACATTGCTAATAATCTGGGTTCTCACACTCAATGTAGGTTGGTGGTTATTGTGTGAATGGTTCAGTAGAGCCTGACAAATCACTGGTCTAAAGGGCAACACCAATCAGAGTGCCTGATTATAAAGTTTCAGGGTGATCACATTGCTAATAACCTCAACACTGTATTTACAATTCAGCAGTTGATGGGATTTTGCCTATGCTGAGTGACAGCACCAACAGTTATTAAGCGAGTTAAATTGTCTTATACCTAGGTTAATATTTACACAATAAAATGATTGATAAGGTCACAGTATTGATGCTTATATGAGGGCATGGCTGGGTTTATGATGTCATTTTTGTTTTGCGCCTGGCTTTTTTGCGGCCCCGCGTGAAGCTTCCCCTGTCTTCTGCGAGTTTCCTGCCCTTTGAGCCGTGCAATCGAGGCCCCACAGAATCCACAAACAGGAAGCCACAGACAATGGCGGCTCTACGCCGGCGAGGACTCATCCTGACAGAGAACGCAAACAAAAAAAGTCACCGGGGGCATCTTGCATTGTCAGTCTCTTCAATTCGAGCCGCCCACTTCAGAGAATAGTACTAAAAATGCCCCTGGAGCTAGTTCTCGACCTCAGCGACCTGCTGGAACATCTATAAATTATAAACGAATGATATGAGGCAAGATGGTCACCTCATTCCTGCAGCACCGGGGCTTTCGCTCTGTGTGTGTGAGAGTTTCCATGTTTCCCTGTGTTGTTTTGGGTTTCCTCCAGGTACGTGAGTGTGTTTACGTGTGTGTGTGTGTGTGTGTGTGTGTGCAATGAGATGAAATAGAATCCCGCTCATGGTGTCCTCTGCCTTGAACTCTGCACCGTCTTGGAAAAACTCCAGGTTAACCATCACCCTCGTTACCAGTACAATGCTTGAAGTGAGGAAAAGACAGGCACCCGTTCTGACCTCGGTATTGCTTACCTGGAGATTATGAGAGGTGCCGGCATGTAAGACATGTCTCTGGTCAGATGAAGAGATATATACCGGTGAGTACCAGCCCACTTCTAGTACTACCCTGTACTAAGTCACGGTACATTGGTGGACAGGTGGATTAGACTAAGATCCAAGATTTGAGACGGATATGCAGGAATGTTATAGCCGTAGGAAGAAGATAAATTTTCTTTCCCATTATGCTAGAAGGTCATGACCCATATGGAGTGAAATCACTGCTCCACCTGCTGATGCATTTTATTAATGCCCCAGTATTGGATTTTTGAAAGAATCTAAGAATACTAAGAATATAGGAATACGTCTGCCCAGACCACCAGCTGTGAAGTTCCCTGTGAATACCAGAGAAAGCATAACCAATTTAACAGTCGATTATGTAGCTTAGATCAGTATTTAAATTGTGGTACTATGACGCATTTAAGATGAACGTTACGATGGACATTATTGATCCTGGGGGGGGGGGGGTGTCCTGGAGAAATTACAGCTGTGAAAATGTAGTGCATAGACAAACATATGTATAATGTCAGACAAACTGAGCGTAAAGACACATAGTGCAATCAAGTAAACATGCTGCAAACAAACATGAAACGTACACAGCAGACAAACAGGGGTTTGGGACAAAACAAAAGATATTTCTGTAATGAAAAGGACGTCTGATCCTCTGATGGAGCCCAAGTGTTTGTGGTCTCAAGTGATTCAGCTGTTGATTACTGTAGATTTGGCTTTTTAGCAAAGCCACGGTTTTAAGGGACACAGGCAGGGGCAGCACTCTAGGCAGCCTGTGCAGGTGCTGCAATCAAAATGAAAGTAAAATGCCGACAGCAGTAAGCCCGTTTGGCGAGGCTATTCTGTGAGAGGCGTGAGGAGGAAAATGCAAATCAGAATCAATCAATCAATCAATCAATCAGTCAATCTCTCTGTCCACCTATGCATCCATCCATCCATCTGCCTGCCTATGTGCATTTTACATATTCAGCAGACGCTTTCATCTAACCGACGTACAAATGAGGCAAATAGCATTTGCAGACTTCCGTGCTCTCAAGGAGTCAGCTAGGCATACGTGTGGCTACGCTCGGATTCCAATGAACGCACAGATACATGTTTAACCCCTATCCCGTGTTTGGGGTCAATCTGACCCCAGAGCATCATTAAACGGTAGGCAAATTTCACATGGGGAAATTATTACGGGAAAAGGGTTAAGCAGTACTGGAACAAAACTAAATCCCCACTCTCTAATAAGGTTATCCAAAGGCCAGAAGTGCAACATTTGAACATGTTTATCTCCGTCTGTCTTCCTGTCTGTCTCTATACATCTGTCTTTCTATCTATATATCTGTATATCTATGTCTATCCTTTAATTACTCATAGCACGTACATGAAATGTAATAAACCATCCATCCACCCCTCTTCCATAACTTATGAAGTTTTTTATAGGATGCTCAGGGCACAAGGCAGGGGGAGTCCCTGGATGAGATGCAAGTTCATCACAGGGCAAATTAGAGACACTAATTCAGCAGACTGTCTATTTCTGGACTGTGGGAGGAAGCTGGAGCATCCAGAGGGACCCCACCAAACAGCAAAGTTCCTCCTACTCCTCTGAGCTGGTTAGGTGCATCAGACTCAGAGCTCTCTAAAAGGGCGTGGGGCTGTGCTGTTATCTGAGCGATCAATCCCACGTAAATGTGTATAACTCATGTCATCTGGAGTTATAGGACACCGTCCAAATGCTTTTGTCAGCTGGAAGCCTTTCCCCCCAGAATGAGTAACACCAGGACACCTTAGAGCTATGAGTCAGGCTTGGAGACCCCATACAGTATGTTCTCTGGCAGATCTCAGAGCAAGCGTTTCAGCCCTGGGGCGCTTCTCCATTCCCGCCAATGCGGTTGACCTTGCTACTCGTGGCCAATTGCCTGATCTCTGGCGCGTCAGCTTACAGGGTTGTGAGGACCATCCTCCAGAACTCCCGAGTCAAAGATGACAATAACCCTGACACTCGGCCCTGCCTTTCTCCTAAAATGTTACGTATTCATCATATAATAAATACATTCCAGATGATAGACTACAAGACAAAAATCGTCTATCATTTTCCGACTTAGATCCGCACAAATGCCAAAATAACAAGTCAGCCACAATCCTCTTACAGTTGGTCCTCGGTCGCTCCTGCCGTTTCACAAAACGGATGGATGGATGGATGGATACGAGTTCATCGTTTTGGGTAAGTCACAGGCGTTTGCAGCTAAAGCACAGTGTTGTGCTAAATGCATTAACTGTTTGGGGAAACGCTGCATAGGCCTGAGAACGTCTGCTTGAGAATGTGTACGTCTCGCTACATGTGCCAAAGCAATAGAGAGAAAACGGTAAGGTGCAGGTTTACCTACTGTAGGCCTAAGTGCTTATGAGAGGCAATAAATAAAACCTACACATATGGGGGAAAGATCGCTCCCAAAGCAGTCTGTATCCTAATCCAAGAAGTCGCTGGATGGTGCCTGTCAAATAGACAGCAGTGGGGGCCTTATTTGCCCATCCACCGTACAGTAATATTACTGTTTATTTTACATTATTACTATTATTATTATTATGTTACATTTCATTTAAGTATTCGTTCTTCTATCTTTTGGGTTATTATCCTTAGAAAAATATAAGTTACTGTCATTATTTCTAAATGCTTTGCCTGGTTCGCCTTCAGCAAAAAAATATGTAATATAGCATACATTTTAACGAGATTTGGCTAAAACTGTAATATTAAAGAAGGCAGTTGCTTAATTTGTTTTTCATAGCTCCGGGATATTTGGGAGTAAAACCGTCTGGAAACTGTTATATTATATAACAGACTAGACGACTATATGACATAGTAGACTACTGAATTTAGTCAGATGCTTTTAAAGTACCGATTACTAGCTGGAGGGAACTTTTGAACTTGGTCTAGCCGAGGGGATTGTGACGAATCGTCCCGGATTGTGCTGACAGGGCCGGGGGAGGGGGGCGGGCACTCTCGGTCTGTGATCTCACCCATATGCCCATTTAAGGCCGGCGTCAGGCTGGGAATGCGGGCTGGGAGATCACCCCCCCAACCCCCCACGTCCCCTAAACTCCGGAATGCTTGGCTCTTTACGCCGATCACAATTTCGGTAAAAAAATAAACATGCAAACAAATAAAACCATGCAAATGAATTATGCACGCACAGACATTCACAGCGGAGTGTAGACCTCTGTTAAGCGTGAGAAAGGCGGCATCTCAGGATTGCAGGATAGCCCGTGGAATTCCTTACATTTTCAGTTCACTTGCTTTTGCGTAAAAAAAAAAATCTTCTCCCGTTCACTACAAAATAGTTTACAATTTATTTACAAAAAATACACACAGATTGAGAAGCTGCTGGATATTAGAAGGACAGATATTCAGATTCGGGCCCCCTTCTTACAATCGAATCCCAAGCAGCAGAGGACGCGATATGGCCACCTTAGAGATTCAGGCTCACCTAAATGCACCCCTTTCATCGGTGGAAGGAAACCAGAGTAGCTAGAGGAGACCCTTAAAACACGGGAGAACTTTGCGAACTCCTCACACCTGCAGGGAAGGGTTCAAAGCCATGAATGTTTTGGGCTCAGCCTCAATGCCTTGAAGATAAGATGTTTATTTAAAAATAGACATAAAACCCATTCGGGAAGCTCCCTGAGGAATAATTAACATGGGGTGTATATCACAAAGGAAACCACTTTAAGGGAACATTTGTGTCCGTTTCCCGTTCTGATAAGTGGAAAGACTTAACATCTAGATTTCGGGATCGTATGATCAGTCTAAAGACCTTGCTGTGGACATTTTGCGCAGTCTGAAGCCCTTTCAGATTCTCACGCCGGTCGTGCCCTGTACGTGTAGCCATCACTGCCCGCTCCATGTCTCCTCCCTGCTTCTTTCCCGATGCTGCGGAAACCCGATTCTCTGCATCTCCTCTTCCCAGGATGAAGAAGCTGAGGCTCGCTGTACCCTGGAGGGTGGGGGGCGGGGTCAGACCCGCCTTGATTTCCTGTGAACGAAGCCTTTCACAATTTCCCCTGCTATTATTTCTCATGAATGAGACTCTCTGTGCCTTTCTTTCGCTCGCCCAGCATCTGCTTGCTTTTACGATACTGCCCTCTAGCTGCAATACTGGTACATAACTTTCAATGCCGACACATTTTGGTTTCAAGGGTGGGGAAGCTGGCTATCCAAAAAACTAAGAATGTACCTGCTGTTGCACCTTGGAGAAAAGCCGATCACTTGGAAAGTAATGAAACATTTAGATGAATAACTGGGTTAAAGTCCAACACTGGAAAGCAGTTGGACGATGGACAGATAACAGCATAAAACCTTGAAATTGTCAGCTGTGAAATTCTTAAACACGTACGCCAAACAAAATAGAGAATATTAAGTGTTTCATTCACACAATTTCGTGAAATGTAGATCAACATTAATTATGCAGGCAGCATGCAGGATGCGAGAACAAATAACGAGGAAATCCACAGTCAAGCTATTTTATTACCAGCACGTAATGATACACCTCATGTTGCAGAAGTCGCCCTTAACGTGTTAAACTTTCGGACTCGATATTGCATTACTGAGCTCATTCTACCGTTTGTAGAAATGCTATAAAGGAGGCCAACACCTCCCCCTGCTGTTATAAACTGGTCTAACAGATGTACACATAGAGTAGCGAATACATCAGAATTTGTTGTTCATGGAAGGGAGCGTATTAGGGCTATCGATAACTACGAGCTTTAAGTTGATATATTTGTTTCGTTATAGGAACTAAGTTTAATACGTTTCAGAGTGAGTAGCGTGAGATGAACCAGTGGGTTAATATGATTAATAATTTTTCCTTAGGTGAAAAACTTGTAAACGTATTCCAGACAGCCGATCTGCTAAATACGTTGCAAAAGCAGGACTTTTATATTAGTTCCTTTACCATATGAATAGTATTCTATAAGTATTGCGCAATTTTACACGCAGTAAAAAGGTCCTAATGAAAATTATGTCGGCTTTTGAAGTGTTAATGTGATTATGAAACAAATACCCAACATAATTATTCAAATTGTGTTAATTGTGCAGTTGACGGATTATAATTGTTACCGGGTACAGGAACAGTTTTCGCATTCTCGTGCGCGCGTGTGTGTATGTGTGCGCACACCCGTGCTTGTGCATGCGCATGCATGTGTGAGTGTGAGTATATCCCTTTAAGAACGCCGCTGTAACATGATCTCCGTAGAAGCGGCGCCTTGCCCCTTAGAAACCTCCCCCATCACTACCACAACCCAGCCCAGGGCGGAAACGCATCTCTCAACTTAAACATGCCAGGCTGCATGATCACCTCTATTCCGCAGACGCCTTTTGACGGGCTAGTGCACAAATGCACATGTCATTCAGAGACACGAGCTTAGCGCGCTGGGAATGATTTCCTTTTTTTGCCTGGACAGAGATTTCTGAACGTGGACTTCATCGTGAAAGTTACGAACAGCGATCGGATGTTTCCAGATACATATATTAACTACAGTTGTTTTCTCAAATAATGAGAGGACAGGTAAGCTCTGATGAAATATGGTATGTGTGTGGTACCTTGAATATACTTTTCTTAATAGATTACCGTTTATGTGTGGGGAGTGTGGTGGCTTAACACAACACATGCCTTTACGGTGTTACAGTCTAAACTTACGGATCCCTTGCTTTCACGGTTCACCTGCGCGTTTTTAAATGATTCCTTGACGATCAGCCCCTGCGCATGCAGACAGCTCGCTTGCATTTCCGCAGTAATAGGACAATGTATATATTTTTACTTTTATAACCCATGCATTATCAAACTCCTGCATTATTTTTTTTATTAAAAAAAAACAAATTCGGTACCACAGTTTCATAACCATCTATCCACACTTTCCTTGGTAACTTCTTTCTAAAAATAAGAAAATGTTGAGAATTTGGTTTCCACTCTCCTGTTTTGAATAAGCGGGTTATCCCTATTGCGAAACTTTGTATTATGTTTAGTCTTATCTCTACTCAAGGTTAACTGCGTAAACAGTCTTGCTTAACCGTGCATATATATTTATGTCTGTCCAGTATCTGACGAATTAGTTAAACTGGCATAATTGATATTGCAAAATGTATTGTACACGCATAAACTGACTTTTAATAAATATAAAAACTGCATATATAAGAGAATTGCATATAAGATTTTTGGATGAAGGCAGTTACTTTTAAAATACCCTTATAACGTGTAGCCTCGGACAGGTGTTTCTGTAGTGAACCGGTGAAGATATTTATTGAAGTAATGACATGTACATGTAAAACAGTCAAAAGTTTGGAGTTGGTTCGTTGATGATGACTACCGAGTCCGGATGGTTTAAAGCCAAAGTGACTGTTCTGCAGGTACCACGGACTGGAGGTTTAAGCAGTCAGGACCACAGCTAGGGTTATTCAAAGGGGTTACTGATATGAGCCCAACAAAACAAGCTAGGAGGTCGCAAACACAAGCCACATACTAAAATTATTGTATATTTCATTCCTAAAATGCCAAATGTCTCAAAGGACATTAATGATGTATTTGAAATTTTGCGTTTCCCCAAAAACCTGGGGGAAAACGTGGGCTGTATACAGTCACACGGAGAGCCGAAACGGGGAAGGGCGTCCTGGCCCAGCCTTAAGAAGTCAATCACAAAATCAGCCTACTGCCACATAAAAAACATAGCACAAATTAAAGGATCTCTGTCCAAACAAGATACAGAAAAGCTTGTTCATGCATTTATCTTTAGCAGTTTGGATTATTGTAACGGTGTCTTTACAAGTCTTTGTAAAAAATCAAACAGACAGCTGCAGCTCATGCAGAATGCCGCTGAGTCCTCACTAACACCAAAAAAGCATCAAAGAGCATATGACACCCATCCTTCAAACACTGCACTGGCTTCCTGTGCATCACAGGATTGATTTTCAGTTTCTGTGCTCTCCGTCTGTGGAACCAGCTTCCTGAAGACCTGAGGTCTGCTGCAACTGTCAACTGTCGGCTCATTTAAATTAGGGCTTAAAACATTTCTGTTTGCTGCAGCTGTTCAAAAAATTAAATGTTTAGTCATACTCTGTCATTACAATGCAACTTTTTTTCAGTTAGCGATTTGTTTGTCTGCTTATTATTATTTTTAAAATTAATTTATTTTTATTTCTTCTTTGAAATGCGATTTTAATGTTTTTATTTGAATGTATTCTTGTCTTTGTAAAGCATTTTGAATTGCGCTATATGAATAAACTTGCCTTGCCTGTGCTGTAAGTTGTATGGCATTAATGGGTACGCTGCTTATTTGGTTAATTTTAGCTCATGCATGACATGACCTGTTGTTGTATGGATGTATAATATATAGCCTTCCATATGGTGCTGTCTGTCTGCTTGGTACTCAGACCCACCCAGCTTGCCTGTCAGGGGAGAGGATCCTCTGTTCCTGTTTCAGTCCAAGTCCAGTCAGAGCAAAGTAGGAAGGGTCCCATTTGTGGTTCTTCCTTTGAGCACACCTGAAGCTTGCTAAAAACTTGCTGTCTCATATGTGTTTGCATGTTACTTTTCCAATGCCCCTCTCTCCAGGACTGGCTGCCCATGGACACCTTCAGTCTTCTGGTGACGGCCATCTTGGTGGCCAGCTTCCTCGCCTCCCAGTGGCTGTTCTACAGCGTCAGTCCCCGGCTCTCGGCTTGCATCAGCCCAGGCTTCCCGGCGCTCACCAACAAGCAGAAGATCGAGTGGAATTCCAGGTAACTAACCGCCCCTCTGCCTTGCTGGCTTCTCTGCTCCGGATTGGGATGGTGATAGATTCCACATGACATGGGTGTGACACAAGGAACAATTCTCGGTTGACGAATGAAAGTGACATGAAAAAGCGTTGGGCCAGCAATTGGGCCGATTAACGTGGACGTGGGCGAAAGGGTTAGCGCGATAGGGTTAGCGTGATAGCGTTAGCGCGATAGCGTTAGCGCGATAGCGTTAGCGTGATAGCGTTACCGTGATAGCATCCGTGCTGTTGGGAAACAAGGGCTGATTGAGTGTTCTAGAAACCAAGGATAGGGAACATGGTGATACTTTCTATGAAGCCCATATTCATAAAGCCTAATAACTACCCTTATAATTCATTGTAACATATTCATAAATATGTATTACGTATACGTATTATAAACACTTTAAATACCTTCATAATGCCTTGCCTAATTTTTATGGTGCATTATAGATGAGACCTTTATAGACCGTTGGTATTGCATAATACACATGACTATAATCTGTTATGCCTTTTAATAAATAGTTATAGCCGGGTTTATAATACTTCATAAATGTGTGAGGTATGTGTAATGCAGTATAATGACTGCTTTAAGTAAAATATTACTGAGAACACAGTGCCATTTTGGAGAACAGTTCTCCAGCTTGGAGAACTGTTTGTCCTGTGACTTGGCCCTCTTAAGAAGCTCCATGCCTCTTGAGAAGGTCCATGCCTTTTCCCATCTGAGTGATGGACGTAAAGAAGTGGAACAGTTTATACAGTTTGCCGAGCTCTTACTGGTGGAAAAACCAGTGACACACCGAGTCCTTTTTGGGGACCTAAAATATGGGCTCCATGTTTTAAAGGCCATTGAATGGCATAAACGACTCCAGTATGGATACACCTGTAGGAAAACATTAAGTTTATACATGCTGTACAGACATTCAAGATTCTCTGTGAATGATTTCCAATTGAATAATGGCCTAAGACTGTTTAAAGCCTCTCATTCTAAATGCACCAACACAATTCACAAGCCCAAGAGTAACATTCAAATAGAAAGGAAATTATAAAATTTTTCAAGCATTCAACATTAAAATTCGATTATGGAAAATTTTGAAGAAAACAGTTGAGGCAGGCAAACAAACTGCCTGTTTATAACTACACAAAATTTAAGTTTAACCCATTTGATAATTTATCAAAATCTGAGACTTTAGCTCTTGGTTTTAGAGAGGTTGTGTGTGATCCAACATTTAGTAGGGATGCCTAGGGCCACCTTAAGTGTACACTCTAATTTGTTTCCTGGTCAGACCAGCCAGATCCCTCTCCATGCCTCTACCCCTTTGGCTGTATTTTGGGTTAGCAGAAGGGATTATGGTGTGAGGTTTGTTTGAGTTATGCACAGGATCAGTGAAACCCTTCATCGTGTGGAATAGGGAACAGCTTGGGAACAGAGATATCAATGTTTCAGGCTGTTTCATGCAAATAATTGCAACACAGATAAAACTGCTGGTCAAACTGCTCACACCTAGGCTATGTGTGGATATGAGGGAGATATGGTGAGTGGGAGGAGCTAGGGAAACAGGCTGCATGCTATCTGAAGTTAGTTAATATCACCTTACTAGCCTCAATGACTCCCCTGCTGATTTAAAGGGATAGTCTTGCTAATGGCTTAGCAAGAGTGCAAAGTCAAATGTGCACCGTTAGCTTTCATCAGACATCGGCATTTCCCATTAGTTCCTAGATGTGCAAAATGAAATAGTCGCAAAGTGTGATGCATGCCACCCATGTGGTTGAGCCATTTGGGTTAATTTTTCTTTGTGAGACGTTTTGATAAGCTGATGTGTGTTGTTACAAGTGAAACCAGATTACTCATAAAGCCATGCCAGCATTTTAGGGGTTTCACGTTAAATTCTTCTCTTATCTGTTCGGAGAATGTTTTGCTGTGGTTGAGTTTGCACTTACATGTTTGTTTGTTTTTTTTTGTACTCTTCTAGGACGGTGTCCACGCTACACGCCATCGTGGTGGGGTTCTTCTGTCTTTACGTCCTGTTCTTTGACGACGCTGTAAACAAAGACCCTGTCTGGTAAGCCGTCTGCCCAGTGCACGCCGTACCGCTAATTTCACTTTAGTGTTCTGGCATGTTGCAGTGAAATACAAATCCCAGAATTTCTCTGTCTGTTTTTCTTTTCTCCCTCTCTCTTATTGGCTGATGACAGGGGTGATCCCTCCCAGGTGAAAATCGGTGTGGGGATAACTACAGGCTACCTCATTTCAGGTGAGAGGTTAATGGCTCTGCGTTCTTGGCATAATTTTCAAATTATCTTTTACAGTTGGCTACACACCGCAGTGTTCTCTGATAATGGCATTACCTAACGGTAAAATCTATCCCTGTATAATCTGTACCCTTCTAAGGTAATTAAGGGGTAATGAAACCGACATTAGTTGGTTTTAATTGGTTAATTGCCCATTGGCACTCTGTTTTGCAGATCTGCTTCTCATCTTTTGCTATTGGAGAGCCATAGGGGAGAAGTCTTATATAATCCACCATCTGGCTGCATTGTTTTCTTGCTACTATGTACTGGTGAGTTCTATATTGTTCAATAGCAGCGTGCGCAGGCAAGACAGGATAGCGGCAATGGGGGATGGGGGGGGGGGGGGGGGG
>JAODKL010000044.1:5804420-5818618 GCA_026780765.1 Petrocephalus schoutedeni
GGGGGGGGGTTGTGGTGCTTTGCATTGACTGGCAAAGCAATGATCAGAACCAAAAAGAACCAGTCATCCAGCATGTCCCATGATTTGGGAGGGTCTGCCACAGGCAGGCTGACATCGTTATTGTTCCTATGATTATGTGTCCCCTTGGAAGGTTAGTCAATGATGTGACGCATGTGTTGCTGAAAGAACACAATATTCAACACAACAGCAATGTAATAATAGGTTATATTATGCACGTGCCATCTTGATGGAATACTTCGAACAGTGCAAGCAGAGATCACGGAAATAATATTTGAGAAAATGTAGGTTTTAGGTTGGTGATCTCAAGAGACACATCTACTGAAGTTAGAGTCTAAATAGTGGTTTGATCGGTCCCCCATGACCCTGTACTGGATAAGAGGTTAGATCAGGGGTTGGTAGCCCTTATCCTGGAGTACCGCTATCCAGCAGGCTGTTTTTCTCAGTATTTCTTAAATCAGTCCTCGGGGACCCACGGACGGTCCATGTCTTTGCTCTCTCCCAGTCCCCTGGATGGTAAGTGGGATATTGCTGTAAACTCAACTGATGTTGATTTCTCAGTCGAACAGCACAGGGCATCTAGATTTTTTGCTGTAGATTCTCCTTTCCATTGACCTGCACATTTTTTGCGTCCCTCATGCCGCACACTGACTGAGATTAAGTGCACAGTGTTTTAAGGGGCACCTTTAAAGCCCCGGTCCCACTCCATAGCTTTCTGAATTGGTGCCGCAAACCTGTGCATCAACAATCTGTAGCATTCTGAAGATCATACTTCCAGGGCCCAGCAGGTGTTTAATTTTCACTAGCATTCAGTCCCTTCTTTATTTTAGTTAGATCAATACTGCTTTCTATTCATAAGATGTATAAAAACAAACAAAGGAGGAGAATGTGTGAAGGATTTGAGGATTTGAGTTTCAGACTGTAATGCTAATGCTAATTTAAGCACCAACTTTGATATGGTCAATGTGTCACACCCTTATTCCAGTGATTCCCATTAACCAAAGTCTTCCTTTTTGCCTTGTTTTTTTTCTTTCAGGGTCACGGCATGTTGCCCTACTTTGCTAACTTCCGTCTCCTGGCAGAGGTTTCCACTCCCTGTGTGAATCAGCGGTAGGTACGCCCAGCTGTGGCCACGAGCTTGAGGGAGGAAACGACAACCTGGTGATCTTTAGGAGAACAACAGTCATCTTTTACTAGACTGTTGACTTTAAGGATTCAAGCTCTAGAAGGTCAATAGCTTTTCAGTTCAGGGGAACCAAAACCAAAATATGTTGACTTGATTTTAGTAGTCACTCCTGCGTCCAAACATTGTATTAAACACGTTATGAATGAACTTGCTGAACTTTTTGGACGCCCCCCCCCCCCCCCCTCCAGTACAAACAGAACTCTGTAAAGCTCTCAGGTGTTTTAAATGTCATGAGTGACCATGTGTTTTATATATAAAGGCTGTCTGTTGTGGAACTTAAAACTTAAAAATAAGTTATAAACATACTTTGGCCACCTGCTGGTTTCTAATCCACAGGGTAGCATTACGTTTTTGATGATAGCATGCAAAATGTACTTCTGGCTGATAATAAAATTCCTACTATAGTAAATATGGAAAACTTATCAGTTGATCATTTTGGCGTAGCTTTCCTTTAAGATCACTGTATTGGCTCGTGGATAGTTTTCCTTCATACTTGTGATAATTAGGATCCAGGGTTGTTTTTAGCTGAAATCTTTTGGCTTTAAATAAACTCTTTTATTACTCTCTGTTCATTTAGAGCCTCATGTGGGGGAAAATGTTTTGTAGCACTTTGCATGAATGCCATGTTTCTAAGAATCTATAACTATATTAATAACACATAATGCATTTATAACACATTGTTAACATGCTATAGATTCATATAAAAAGGCATAACATAAGGCATATTCTGCATTAGGATTATTCATTATGAATACTTTAAGAAGCTCTCATCTAAAATGCACTATAGGTATCTTTATAATGCAATACAAAGCATTCTTAATTCTTATACCGATCATTATAATGCATTATGACAGTATCTATATTTCATTATAGATGGGAGCTTCATTGGAGCTTATCAAGTATCATAATAGAACACTATAATGCCTTATGGCTGTCAATAAGATTCTTTAGTGCTTTATTATTATAAGAAATACGTAGGTATGTACATGATGCATCATAGATGATGTCTTTGAGTGAAGTCTTACCAAGTATTTTTGTTATCCTTTAAACTGTGTTAATGCGTTAATAAGCTTTCTCATGATTGGGGTTTGTCGTTCCCTTCCCTTGCTGTGATTGGTCACACGGATTCCATCCCATTCAGTTGTTTATGCTGCCCTCTTGTGTCTTACAGGTGGTTCTTTGAAGTGTTAGGGTACCCCAAGTCCTCCAAGCCCAACATAGCCAACGGGGTGCTGATGGCGATCACGTTCTTCTTGGTGCGAATCGCCGTCATTCCCATCTACTATGGCAGGATGTACTCCGTCTATGGCTCAGAGTCATTCTTCAGGCTCTCCTGGGGCGGCCGTGCCACCTGGATCTTCTCAAGCATCTGCCTGGACATCATGAATGTCGTGTGGATGCTCAAGATCGGCCGGGGCTGCTATAAGGTCTTGCTCTCCAGCCGACAGAAAAAACCACAGTTGCAGGAAAACGGGAAGGTGGATTAGTCGTGTGGATGTCTATAACTCTGTGCCACGGAGAGAGTTGGAAGATAATTAAACTTAGTTAAATTAACTACTTGAAGACTAAAGGCCAGCCACACCCTAATGATGGTGATGCACAAAAACTAAGAAACCATGGAAACGAGTCCTAGATGTGTTTTGAAGGAGAAGTGACTTCTTTTTTTTATCGTCAACCGAAAATCAATTTTTGCTAAATCAAATCTCTTTGGGGTGGCGGGCACCAAGTGCCATACTCTACACCTGAATGTCCAGTGTGATAAAGCCAACCGGAAAAAAACAAACAAGCCACAGGACTACTTCTTTACTTGATTCACTATGATTGGGAGCCAACATGCTGTTTGTAGAGGTCCCTGTCATTTTAATGTTATTTTACTAGTCATGAGGAACGGTTTATGTCATTTATGTTGGTACTAAATTATTTAGGTTGTCATCAGAGGATTAATGGTCCGGTTTTTCTATCAGAGGAATAATAAGTGCACTTATATGTAGTATATGACCGCAAATGATATTGCACATCAAACTGTGTACTGTAGCTACTATAATCAGCTTGTACCCTGCTGGAGGTACTTCACTGTAGAACGGAGGAGGTTGGTGGAATTATGATTATATTTCTGACCTCTGTTATATATGCACTTAGTTACATATTTGACTTCAGAGCTATAGATTTGGTTTGGAAGTTTAGAACAAACATTTTCAAGTGACTATGGATTTACATATGAAGTTCATAATTGACTTTGAAATTGATCTCAGTATTTACATTATTTGGGTTTTAACACACCTGAGCCAAAATGCTCAGACTGGCTGTTGTTTTTTGTATCGATGAGACAAAGCAAAAAATGTGTGGGTTAGGTCAGCTTTTCCCTACCCAGTCTCTGGGGTCCTACAGATGGCCCACATTTTTGTTCTCTCTCAGCTCCCAGTTAACCTGGACTGAGCATCCTTGAGGAGCGTGTTGGTAAACCCTGGGTTATATCACTTAGATACCTGCAGAGCTGTGAGATGAACTTCTCTCTCCAGCCCTGACTTTATCAAGCTTCTGTCCTCTCATCATAGTCTTGGTTTCCTCTGGACTCTCCAGTTTCTTCCCACAGTTAAAAAATAGGCAGTTTGGTGAATCTGTTTCTTTGAAAGTGCCCTGCAATCGCTGAACATCCCACCCAGAGTGTCTCCGACCTTGGGGTGCCCCCTTGAGCCTTTGCTGGACAAGTGATTAAAAGATGGATTAATGTTTAGAGAAAAATTCATTCTTATAATTGTTTTTTATTTGTTTTAGTGGCAACGGAGACCTGGAACCCCATTGCCACTGAAAATTAGTGAATTTGGGCAGAACATATTTTATAAGATTATAGTGTCAGTGGCCACTGATGACGTACAGTACGTAGAGTACTAGCATGGAAGGGAAGCCAGTTTGCCTCTGTCTCGCTCTGCATTAAGCTGTACATGAACAATGCTGTATCCAGGACTGCATTCTGTACGGTTCATTCCTTGGTGTGGAAAAAAAGAGATACAGAGTTTCTGGAGAGATTAACAGGCAGAGCTACATAAAAATGGGGGACAACTGCAAAAGAGGGCCCCTAACCCCAGGGCATGACAGCATAAATGGTAAAGGAGACACTGTTGGAGAGTAAGTGAAAAACAAAAGTGAAACACAAAGCACCTGTGCTACATTATTGAGGTATTACAAAGCATCAAAAGGGAAGAATACATACGCGAGTGCTGTATAGATGTGAGTGCTTCATATTGCTGTAGGTTTCCATAGCAACAAAGAGCCCATTAGAATGACCTGTCAGAGGTGCATTGTGGGGGAAAAAGCAACAGACCCCTTCATACCCTGCACTTCTGTGTAATGACTTCTGTTGTCTTCCATGAAAAATATATACTTGAAACCTTTCATTATAAGTTCATATTTATGGATGGACACAGTCCACGAGAACTAATTGAAAAATTAGCAGTGATATAAGTGACACGAGTTGCCTTTCTTGACGGGACACTTTAGGTTGTCTATTGGTAAATTGTCTGTTGTTACCCCAAAGTGCCAGGGAAAATCACTAACACATAAATATGAACGTTTCCTTAGTTTGTGCTCAGAATGTTAGATAGCCAGCCATCCCTGGCTGTTCTGTGCCCCACAAGGTATATCCCTGCATCTGAATGTTATGGTCATTGATATTGTTGCAAATCTGAATTGTGTATCTGTGTCACTGACAAAAAGTTCAAGGATGAGGGCGGACACCAGTGGATTCTTGAACAGAACAGAACCAGATTGTTAGATTTTACACCATAACGGCCACAGTTCTGGATTTGCCTTGTTTTTTTTCCCTGAAGGATTTAAATATGCAATATGTAAGTGTGTCAGGTTTGATGACTCTTTGGCTATAGACCTGGTAAACAATCATACGTGCTGCTAGTTGAGTAATAGCCAGAAAAACCTTTTTCCACGCAAGCCCTTCAAAACAGCTAAATGTTATTGGGAACCTAGAATCCTAGTCAAAAAATTACAAAGAGGTAGTTAATTGTCTTCTTTTTTTTTTTTTTTACCTTGGAGGTAGGATCGATGTTTGATAGTTTCTTTTATAAGTAGAAATAGTTACAAACAGTGCCTTTTATTTTTCTCTGTTAACAATATGCATCCCCCCATTTGTCTCCAACTAAACTGACAAACGGCAATGAGACTCTTTCCTTTGAAATCAGGATGTACAGGATGAACAGGAAGTTTGTGTAGCCAAAAACACAAAATGGACTGCCTGGGATCACAGAGGAAAAGCTAGAGGGCTTAATTGGAGTAAATATTTTTAAATGCCTGCGACACTCCTCGTGATTCATGCCTGCACACCTGATATTTCTTTGTTCCATGTATTGTTTTTCATGTCATCAATCACCATCAGTCATCATAGTTTTTAATTAAAGGATAAGAAATCATGTAGCATTGTTGTTTCAAGGTCAGTAGTCCTGTATGCTTTTATGGGCCAAAATATTCAACGGTTATATTTACAGGGAGGGCAAACATTATATTTTATTTTCCTAATTTCAACTCATAAATTGAAAATCTGACCGTTTGTGTCGACCATCAATTGTAAATGCCAATAAAGGATGGACCTATTTTTTATGCTGGCTTTTTATATTGTCTTGAATGAAAAATATCAGAATAAAACAGGATAGCACAAGGAGTAAGCTGCATATGTATGCATACTAGTCTCATGAAAGAATTTGGGACTGGCTCGAAGCCAAGACCAGTGCAATCCAGCTCGCTTGGAGACTGCCAAGACTGATGTCGATATAATCAAGCACACACTGGTCGGGACACTGGTGTTAATACTTCGTATAACAACATCACGTTGAAATGCTAAACAATAAATACATCTAAAATGCTTTGTATTATTAGCTACTGTAGTATGTTTAATCCAGGCACTTAACTTAAATTGCTTCAGTGTAATATACACCCAGTTGTATAAATGTGGCAACCTTAAGCGGAAGATGGGTAAAATGCGTTATAAAATTTAAGAAGTGCTTTTAATTCTCGTAATTCTGCAGGTTGATCGCTTTTACTATTTATATCCAAGAAATAAACAGATGCAAATATAATGGCGTTAAAACGTGTCAGAACACGTTTCGAGACCACACCTGATAAACACATTTTCAATACGGATGTGACATCATTACTACGTAGACTGCTAGCACTACACGTGCTATTCGCTTCCGTCGCAGTGCATTGTGGGAGCTTCCGCTTCTCCTCTGCCCATGACATTGGATCAAATCGGAGCGGCGTTGTATAAGGTGAGTGTTAAGAGTTTGAACATAAAATATTTCGCTAGACGTAGTTTAAGTCGCACTCTAGATGGTCACTCTAAAACTGCTCTGAGAAGGTTTATGGGAATCGATACTTTATGCCGTGAATCTTTCACGTGTCTCTCCCCCTTCATATAGTTATATATTACTGTGCATATCTGGAGTTCATTAAATGTTTCATTAGGAACATTACCTTAGTAATACTTCGTTGTATGTGTGTGCATATAATTTAGGTAAATAATCAGAGATTGGTGATGCAGGTTCAGAAAGTAATAGTCCAGTCCAAGATTTTGTTTCTTCCAGCCAGCTGCAGTATAGAGTATAAAGAGTCACAGTCACAGTGTACTCAGCTGGTTAACTTTTACAGTAACTGGTTGGTTGAAAGTAACTGGACTGGGCTTTTACTCAATGAACCTGAACTGCCCTCCTCTGTAAATAACATATTTTATGCATTTGGATACATGCCCAGTGTATACATAGGTGATGTTGAACTACCTGTCTGTGTATACTGTAGACTTAAAGATGGTACATGCATAGGTAAAGGCTGCATTTTTAATATCTTAATATCTTAAAATATCTTAATAAAGGGTAATTATTGTAAAGCACTATTCTCAGTTGTGAATATTGTGTTACTAGTGTGGCCCATTATTTTTAACCAGCTGTTTAACCATTTACTTTTACATTTTTTGAGATCAGAAATATATGGTGTGAATTAAAAATACTGCAATAATAGCAATAGGCTGGTGCCATACGAAGATGATTCTTGTTTTTCACTCTTAAATAGCTGGGCCTCTTGCTACTCTGTTGCAATGGGTGCAACAGCGTCCAGTCCCACGGCGACGGTCAAAGCAGAGGACGCGGCAGTCCCTCAGCGCAGCGGTGATGTTAAAGCCTCCGCGGCTCACGGACAGCACCATCGGGGTAGGAGCCTGCAGTGCGCTGGCTTTCACTCCCCAGTCTTCAGGAAGGTCTTCCAGCTGCTGCTTCATACAGTCACATCTAGTTCATACTTGGCCATTTCTGTTTCTTTTAAAATTATTTTTAGCCTGTTTACACAGCTGGATATCTTCCTGAAAAAACTTAGGTTGAATATTGTATGTTCATGGGTCCAGCATCAGGGCCCATGATGGGATCTGAATGGAACCTATCAGTCTGCGTCTTTAGCTGTTGTTTCGCATGTGAAAACCACAGATAGGGCTGTTAAACTGGTTGTTTATTTTTCTTAAACTGCTTTGGACAACAGCACCCCGTATGCAGAGAAGTAATTAAGTAGCTACACCAGGGATAATTTTCTCTTTTACATAAATAAGAAAACAGATCAATTAAACTGTATTAATATGCATTCTCTGTGCCTTGATGGCTTGTATTGCTTAAAAGCTGTAGTTTCATTTGAGTCAGTTTTTCTGTTTTTTCAGGTGGTCTAAAATGTATTACTTCTTTGGACATAGAGGCCAGATTTCTGTGGTTGGTCTCCCTTAGTAAGGCTGTGTGTGTGTTACTAAGTACTAACAATGTCTGCCTGTGGACATCAGCCTTCCTGTCTGGAGCACCCCCGCCAGAATGCCCGATGCACCACGCCAAGGCAGAGGAAGCGCGGGTGCCCCCTCCCGGGCCGGTGCATCAGGAACGAGCCTATGAGTTTGTGGAGTGTCCGATGCGGGCGGCGTCGGGGGTCGCCCCGGGTCCGGGTGACATCGACCCGGCAAACATGGTGCGTAGGACCAGGATGCAGTCTGTATTAGTGAGAATACGGAGTGTAAGGCTGCCCTAGCTACTTCTGGCCTTCTGCCTGTATACTTGTGGGTGTAGTCGGGTATTGGGGGAAACAGGGTCTCTTATAATCCGTATATTTTTCTTCCCCTCTCAGATGCCTCCACCAAACCAGGTCCCGGCTCCTGACCAGCCGTTTGACCTGTCTCTGAACAGGGAAGAGTCCACAATCCCACGGGGTGGAACCGAGAAAAACTGGGTATACCCCTCTGAGCAGATGTTCTGGAATGCCATGCTTCGCAAGGGGTATGTTAATTAACCCCCCCCCCACCCCTCCATAACGCCTAGTAACCGCAGACTCCTCCTGAGATCCTACTGAGGATCAGTTCTGTGCACCTTGTTTCTTGCTGGTTATATAAACAGCCGGGGTGAATTGCAGTTCCACCAGACATTGAATTTAGATGCACATTGGATCTCGCCTGCAGGTGGCGCTGGAAGGACGATGACCTTTCTCAGCAAGACATGACAAACATCATTAAGATTCACAACCAGAACAACGAGCAGGCATGGCAGGAAATCCTGAAATGGGAAGCCCTCCACGCTAGGTGAGTCCACGGCTGTGGCGACTGTGGAACTAGATGGCGGTGGCTTTGAACTCTGGAAGGGGGACCTGCTGTTAAAGCCTGTGAACTTGGGGAAATCGTGCCTGGGAATTTCCTGATTTATGGATGTCAAAGATTATTTCATTTTTTAAGGGAATGCCCATGTGGACCCTCTCTGGTACGGTTCGGTGGGAAAGCTAAGGAGCTGTCTCCTAGGGCTCGTGTCCGCAGCTTAATGGGGTAAGTTTTTAATATAGCTATTTTAAATCGATTCAGGCAGCAAGGATATCCCAATGCCACGACATGATGCTAGAAATACCAGTCTTGCTAATATTTATTCCTTGCCGTCTGCTTTAGGTACGAGTTGCCTTTTGACCGACACGACTGGATAGTGGACCGCTGTGGGAAGCAAGTTCGATACGTGATCGATTATTACGATGGGGGCGAGGTGGACAAGCAGACCTATCAGTTCACGATCCTGGATGTCCGTCCGGCGTTCGACTCCCTCGGGGCAGTGTGGGACCGGATGAAAGTGGCTTGGTGGCGCTGGACCTCGTGAATCCATGCTGAGAACCCAAATGCACCATGTAAAGGGAAGATCTAAAATCTAAAATGTATTAATTGGCAGGATTGTATCTCAGTTGGTTTTGCACAGAAGATCACCTATTAGCAAGACACAAAAAGCTATATTGACAGAAGTTGTTCTGACTTTATGGGTATTAGGCTCCAGGTTAGAGGTACATAGAAATTGCAGCTAAAATACATCTAACTTGGAAAAAAATATCTGACTAGATGATACTATTTGCATACCAAGACAAAAGATCAGGTGGCTGATGGTGCTGTGTGTTTCATTTGCCGTTAGCTGGTTAGAATCAGATTAAAATATTCTCACAGATTTTAGGGTGAATAGCTATTTACATTATTTTGAGCAGAAACGTGACACTGACGTCACTGCCTTCTATGTTCTGATAATTCTGGTCGCACATTTGCAGGCAGGTTGCCTTCATGTTAGACACGTTGGACACGTTGAAGGTCATGTTCGCATTGGCATTTTTCCTGTGGCTTTTCTGTATCTTAGTAGTTGATACCGTATACATGGCACTAAGTGCTATGTGAATGTATGATCTGAAGATGTGTATTTCAAATAAGATTTTGAGTATTACCTAGTCTTTATTCTGCTTACTTTAAAAATGGATACAAATTGCTACTAAAGTACTCTTGTCAGTGGTTTAAATACGCTGAAAAAGCTCCAAATTTGAATACAGACGGAACATTCAAGGGCATGGAGTCAGGGCAGACATCAGCAGGAGTGGTTGTTCACAAGCTGGTGAGTGGTTGATAAGACTTGTGCAATGCACTCATATTTCATTACAACAGCAGTGTTTCTCGTTTCTTTCCCGACATTGCATGGTAGGCTTACAAAGTGTTATTTTTGTACTATGCTGGTATGTCATCAAACATTTGCTTAATCTCTGTAACTGTACTGATTCATAGTGATTCTGGTGCAAGTAACTTATTTATTTGTCAGCTTTTTCTTTGTGTGTGTGGATAACGCAGACAATTTCAAATAAAAATCTCATTTTTCTACGACGATTTCTGGCTGTATTTTTACACGGTGGGTCGACCCATTCCTTTGATTTGGTTTGGTTACTCAGGCATGTTTTGAGTGTCTGGATTGCAAACACCTTCGGTCTGTGTTGAAAGTTACATCCAACTGTGTCGCAGTGGTTCATAAATTTACAGTGATGCACAGCATGTCACTTGAAGATTCTGTACTGAGGAGTCAGAGGAGCTTTATTCCACAGAAAGCACTGCTTTATTTTTTTCTACTCTTATGTGATGCAGAAGCTTAGAAAAGAGACTGTAATTCATGAAAAAGTTGGCTGCTTATTTTTTTTTACTAAGAGAACGGTCAGAGTTTTGTCATTTTAAAAAAGCTATTTCAATTTCATATCAAATAGACTATTCTTTGATATTAAATATTTGTTATAATCCTGTAGCAGCAGACGACAGGACAGTTTTGGAATTTACGCGGAACTAATGTGTGGGTTAAAGGAACAACCCGGACCATTTATGTGACGGACGTCGCGGGACCCCTCTACGGTTAATTATGGTTCAGACTTGTCAATTATGACCGTTTCTTTTTGCATATGCAAAGTATCACCGGTGGTACAAGTATGTCCGAAATGGCATTGGACGAGGTTTCAGTTTTATCAGCAATATATTGCGAAAGAGATGAGTTTGTATTGCTTGAGCAGTCAGGTGAGAAGCACGATCTCTTCTGTTGGAATCATTCTTCATAAATAGGATGACCAGATAATCCCTGTCACCCCAGACACTTTGAGCTACTTTCGGTTTTACAAACTACTTTAAACCTGAAAGTCTCCTGTGCTTGGCTAAATAGTTCAGTTCTTGCGCTTTGACTCGTTTGTTTCCTTGATTGAAAGACTCATCCAGCCGTTACATATTAATATCAGCGATTCATGACGTTTATAACGCGCATGATTATAGGAGACTGACCAATCAGCACGCAGCAATAATGCAGCGCTTAAGTGAAATAAACGACCTTTTGATTGAAATGGAAGTTTACAAATCCCGTCCCAGCTCAAAGTGTCCGGGATGACATGGATTATCTGGTCACCCATTATTGGTGCAATGTATAATATACCCTTGAATAGGTAAAAATGGGGCAGGCAAGGTGACATTTCTTCGGGTGGGCCAGAACTCCTACATAAACCCCTGCTTAGAATATAACAAATAAGTTAATAAATTCATGTTACCACAAATGCATTACAATTAGTTGCTTGGGGATAATGGTGTATAAACACTTGTGCTCTTCATGACAAATTTTGTTATTATTCCTTCACAGAGGAAGGGGGCATCCTTTTCCGAATCCGTATCACGGTGGGAGGCTGCTCAGAAGAGAAGTTACTGAATCTACTTTTCCACTTGCCCCCTGAGTATCCATCCTGTCTGCCTATTATCTCTGTCAACTCAGAGCAGCTGACGAGGAAACAGTGCCAAGATATAAAGCAGGCGTTGCTAGAGGAGGCTTCTGGCCTCCTATCAGAGCCCATGGTTCACCAGTTGCTGCTGTGGCTTCAGCAAAATGTTGCCAACGTTATGAGCCGGGAGCAGGCCCTCAGGCCAGCGAGCACCCCTGGGAACGGGGAGCAGTGTTCAGAAGACGCACCTTGGATGGCATTGCTCCTGATTGATCATATGAGATCCAAGGCTAAATATATTAAAACAATTGAAAAATGGACGTCAGAACTGGAACTTACTGGTAGACTTTTCCTGGGAAGGCTGATATTGATTTTGCTGCATGGATCAAGGAGGCACATAAAGGTACTGTTTTTACCCCTCCTTTTTATATTTTGTAAATATTAGGTTTTTGGCTTTATTTAAGTCCATGTATGTTAAATTGCTCTGAAGATTTCTCAGGTAAAATTCTGTTCACTTCACTCCCCCTGTCGTCCATACGTGGTACTGCAGGACCATATAACCGAAGTCTTATTGCGGAAACCGGCTAAATACGATATCAGCAATAAATCCCCTTACTTATTGAACCGTTAGGTTTTTAACAAATGGATGTTTTGCAATGCCTAATTTACTGTCCACACAAAGTTTAACTATGTTCTTTCTGTTTTAGCTATGAAGTTCTGCCATATGATTTGTTTGGTAGTCTCTGTACTTAACATTGTGTACTTTATAATTAACTTAAACAAGTTGTGAAATAGTGAAATGGTTGCTAAAGTAAAACATGAACTTCAGAGGAGGTTTTAAGTTAACTTTTTTTGTTCAAGTTATATAATCCATATTGTTCCGTTTAACTATGCAGTTTTACCAACTGGCACAATCATAAACCAGGAATGTCACTACGGATAAGGGCTTCTGTAAAGCGACCAAATAATGTGCTTATTGTTCCTAAAACGGAGGGAGGTGCGGTCTGGGGGAGAGAAGAAAAAAGCTTCTGTATGAACTGAACTCCCATGATAGGCCAGAAGGCATTGTTCCTGCTCAGAGGCTTAAGTGCGGCCGGGAAAAAAGTAATTTATCGACCAGGGAGGCTAATCTGCCAGCATCCCGGAGCATAAGCCGCGTTTCTCTTGTGTTAATTTGGGAAGCTTTGACTGTTTCTGACAGTGGCTTGTTACCCCCAGTGCACAGGGACTCGCTAGGCATACTGAACCTTGTCTTAGTTCTGGGTGGGGGTTCTGGTCTCAGGATAGAAATACCTTTTGTTGCTGTGATTAATTAAGCAAAGGTTTAGCTCATGTTGGGCCCAGGGCTGGTCATGCGTATCCAGAGGGTGGAGGCAGGAGAGCTGAAACAAACACTTCAGTGCGGTGAGGATTTCTGATCCGACGATGAGCTGTTTCCATGTGTTCTGTTTTACGTTTATGTTTTATCGTTTTTATTCAGCAGAATGAGGCAAAAAAGAGAATGAGCCCAGCTCTGATGCATTGCAGCTGACAGTGAAACCATAAACAAAAGTGAACCAAATTGTATTTTCCTGCCTCTTTTAGACTTTTGGTAAAAGTAGAGGCAGTCTCCAGGTTAGGAAGAGGGTCTGTTCTGTCAAGTTGAATTTGTAGGTAAGTTGGAACAGTAATACAGTATATAAATATAATAATGATAATATTACAGTAATGACTAGAATTGCGAGCAATTTTACCAGGGTACAAGCAACCCAGTGTGGTCAGAAACCCACATGGTACAGAACCCGTGCAGATGGGGACCCGTGCAATTGAGGCACTAAAGCAGTAAATCAAATAATCTGGAAAAGTATTCATAAGGAGAATCCAAAGAATCAAGTAAAAAATGTTCTGTCCCTCAGTCAAAGCACAGTAAGCCACAAAAGCAAGAGTAGGCCACAGCAGTTACGATATTTTGCCTAATTATGGAAAATGCTCATACGGACATATTATATAGCATTTGTTACTTCTCAGTTCACAGTAGAGGATGACAGAGACTGAATATCTGACTTACACCTCACGATTTATTAATCGTTAACTGTTAAAACAGCCTCTTTTGGTTGAGATGTGCCAGTTTTTGCCTGTGACCAGAAGTCCTCAGGCTTTACCAACCTGTGACATTTAATGTGTATCTGTTGAACGGAGTAGGCTTCAGAGACACAGGTTTTCAAAAGGACACATTTACTCTGATTATAGTGCCCCCTGGTGGAGAACTTGGATGAACTGTTGTGTGTAACCACAGTGACATCTACTACATACCCTGCAAATCTGAGGTTTTAGTAATTCAGTGCAGAACAGTATTTTTTTTTTGTGGTATCGCCCTCTGCTGGTGAATATGTTGTTACGATCCCCAGTCTAGGGTTGGGGATCGCCAGAAAGGCAAGGGAAAGGGAGAGGGAAGGACGAGACAACCAGG
>JAODKL010000044.1:5826877-5843805 GCA_026780765.1 Petrocephalus schoutedeni
GTGCCCCCACCCCCCCCCCCCCCCCGAACAGAGTCCTATGTGAAAATTCACCCCTCCAAAAAAAAAAAAAAAACGTTTTGACGGTTCTTCAATATCTTGCCAGGGGGCGCTCTTGCACTGTGACAAAATTCTTTGGAAGAGCCTTCGACGCTCTAGCAGGAAAAGAGATGATTATCTTAACTCTGATCCTAATTCCTTCTATGTGTAAATATGGATGCAATGGAGGAGACAGGTGTTAGATTAAAAAAAAAAGAAAAAGCTCCTTTAAAATAGCATGAGAATAACAATGCTTGGCCCCACTCCACAACGTCGTGATGGTACCCCATGTTTGCTCACGCCTATCGAGACGTCCATTTTGGGACCCTTGGCCGCTTAAATATTGCTGGTATCAGATTCCCACTTCCTCAGTATCAGTGTGAAGCTATCTTTCTAAGCACTTAGAATGAAAGCATGCTTACAGGTGGATGGCACTTTGGAGGCGAGCTGACTTTCTGTGGTTAAAAACAAACAAACAAAAGGAAAAAAAAAGAACGCCTAAAATAATGAGAAAAAAGCAGCAGGCTCAGTGTGAGAAAAATTTCCATGTGTAGCCTTGAGATTCTGCGAGGGTCAGTCTCCTGACACAGCAAGCTGATGGAAATGAGCTCTCCTCGATCCGCACCGAAGCCAGGCTCGTGTGGGCATCAGTCGAGGCTTATTGCTGCGTGCCAAGCGTGACTCGGGGCCAGCAGGCTGGGTCGGCCTGGCTCTTTTTGAGCGGGTCAGAATGGTGAGCTCCTCTCCTCCCTGCCCTCAACCCTGGCAGTAGTGGGCAACTCTTGACTCCAAAAGGGCATGTGACCCCCCCAGGACAAAATTCCTTTCTTGGGGCTGGGACGGGGAAATGTAGCATGCATGTTCATTTTTCTCTCTATGTTTACGTTTCAAGAACGCAATCTTTTTGCACCTTTCCAGCTGCTTGCCAGATTCTCAAGTTAGTTGCACTTCGACAAATACAGTTAAGAAAGATGCAGGTGCTAGCTTCTTCATGGAATCTAACCCGCAACCATTTAGGCTACCTTTCGGCTGCATTTTCTGCTCCCACTTGCAGCATCTCTTTCCATCCCTCTCTTTAAAAGCCTACACCTGCAAAGTACAAATCACTACTTGCCCAAAGTCCTAGTTCAGGGAAGGGAATTATACGACTACGGCAGTTGGACACACCTGTTGCAAGACTGGAAGAGACAATGGTAGGTCGCCCCCAGGTCCTCATAGGCACACATATAATATTTATGCCATTTGACTTTTTATACAAGCATTAGTCGTCTTTTTTTATTTTTGTATATCACTTACACATCTCTGTGCTACAAAGCATCGCAGGTTTTGTGTCCCCTCTTGCCGCGGATCGGAGCCCCTCGCTCTGTTTGGTGGAGTTTCTGCACTGCTTCCGATGTAATAGACGTGTGCGTCCATCATAGCAGGTTATCCCAGACTACTGAAGAATTACTGGCTTGTCAAGCAAAAAAAAAACACAAACAAAAAAACACAGTCTTTCCCACCCTTGAGCTTAAATACACCTGTTATTTATTAGGTTTTTTCTTATGCTGCTGTTCTCACCTAATAAATCTAACCCAAATCTGGCTGCTCCTTCACGGAACAACAGCATACCTCAGCCTGGACTGTAGAGCGTGACTCCAATCCCCCTGCCTCAGCTGCCTAGGACCCCACCACCTCGCAACCTGTCATTGGAGGTCCTGATTAATCAGGGTCCCTACTTGTAAGAAGCCCCATTATCCATGAGGCCCCCACCGAAAGCCGGAGGCAGTGGCGTCTTACTTCCTGGTCCCCCGCGTTGGCCGGTTTAACAAGCTTATTTTGAATAACGGATCATTAATTCTGGGGCTGAACAACGCTGTCAAGCGCCTTGTCACGCTGCCGTTTGCTTTTATTGTTTGAGGTGTAAAGGGACTGTATAGGATTTTAATTGTGAAGCATGCAAATGAATCCAAACAAAACAAACAAAGGGGAAAATGCCCCACATCCTCATTGTAGTGTGTTGTTTTTTTTTTTGAGGTGGAAAATAAAGATAGTGCCGTGAAACTACGCTTGCACAGCAAACACATATTTTCAAGGTACTGATTTTGATGACTGGCATACCACCCAGGCTGCCTCCTCATGCCTGATGCATTCTGGGATGTGATCCAGATTCACCGCGATCCTGTACTGGTTGCACAGTTATGGAACATGGATGGATGATTTTGGTGATTGTTTTTTTCTTGTCACAGATTTCTTTTTTGGGAATATTTTGACCGTGAAGTTCCTTAATGAACATACTTCCATATATGTTTACGGTTGCTCAGTGGTTAGCACTGTTGCTCACACCTGCAGTGCTGGCAGTTTGAATCTTGCCTCTGCTCGTTATTTATTTCATATTATTTATTGAGTGCCTGTAAGGCATTATCAACTCCTAGCAACTATATAGACAGCGACCCCTTGCTGTTGAATTACATTCTTTGAAACACAGTAGTTTGGGGTTGTGTAAACGTAAGGCAGACTCGTGGCTTTTGTCTCTGGCCATTTCTCATACTTCAAGCACTCTGTAAAAACCTGCAGCATACCAGGTACATTATGGGAAAGTGCATTCCTGAACAGGTGTGGGGAGCAGGTGCCCACATATCCGTCGAGATGTGTCAGAAGCTAGGAGATCGACCACCGCCAGGCTCCCCTGCCTGGTCCCGACGCCCACATGAGCTCCCGTTGTCATGTGCTGGTGATTTAAACAATTGAAAGAGTCAAAAATGCTAAATAGCAGGTGTGAAGAAGAGGCCTTTGGGGGACAGCAGGGAATGAGCACTTTTCGGGGCTTCTGCCAGACCAAAGGGCATCAGACATGATCCACATGAGTTTTCCTTGTTGCCAGGTTTGTAATGGTCGGTTTCTGTGGCTCTCTTTGCCACATTCAATCACAGGGTGCTGCCGCGGGGGAGGGAAAGATATTTCTAGGGGGTTACTTTCTAATCAGAGTGACTGAGCCCCACCCACTAGAGTACAGTGATCACTGAAGGATGGATGCCAAGACCGTTTCAGGGAATGGTAGGAAAGCTGTTGGTAGGTCGCGGCCAGACAGAACCAGCCGTCACATGCTTACTCCATGGTAGGGATTTGCAGTCAGGTGGCACAGTTCTCACCCCTTCTTGCAAACGGTGTTTCATTTCTTATCTGAGATCAGAACAGCTTGTATGGAGACCACCCGTATTACAAACCAACTAGCTATTACAGACGACGCCAATAAGCACATAGTTAAACTAGCAGTGGGCTTTTCCATCGGACCCTCTAATCTGTCACTGCCATGATCATTAAATTTGGAAATATTCAAGTTCCCGCCACACCTGGCGGAAAATCAGGAGCAAGCGCCGTGTCTGAGCAGGTTTTGTGGCAGAATCATTTTATCTTGGAGACCCTAATAAAGTAATCTGACTCTTTGTATATTTATGTAGATCTCATGTAATGAATCTCTGGTTATGCCAGAGTTTCCTGTAACGATGAAGATCTCAGGCTGCTGATAAAAAAAATGATGCCAGCCCAGATTCCGTTTATCCGGCCCTGATGACTTTCTTGGCCAGGACATCTGACAATCCTCAATTATCCCGATTAAATTCCGATCAAATTGTCGCAACACCCGCTCTCTCTGGAAGGCTGCCTCGAGTCACCTGTAGCCGAAGGGGGGGGGGGGTTCGATGACGACTACGATCGCGGACAAAGGACGCGTCAGGTAACGCGGCCACGGCATCGTTAGGATGAAGGATGCGGCGTGTGAATAAGCCATGATGGTTCGGGAAAAATGAGCCGTTTGAATCCTTAACAAATGCAATTTGTCAGTATTTAATATGGCAGGTGGGGAAAGTGATAGCCGGGGAGTTCGCTGAGCCTCATCAGAGGGGACGACTAAATGGGAACATCCACATAGATTAACGTGAGACGGTAGCCCGGGGTCGGAGAGCTGCCACTGGCATGCGTGGTGGCCTGCCTGAGGCACTGGAGAACTCCCCCACCAGATTACTGAGGACAGGCAGCTTCTCGGACGCCTCTCACATCCGGGAATGGGCAACACGCACGCCCTTTTTTTCCTCCATGTGAATGGCTGCCTGTCACCGAGATGGCTAAAGCCCTACAGTATGAACAGTGACTGGTGGGGGGGGAATAAAATTCTTCTGGACATCGGGGGTACGTTTTCCCCCATACATATTTTGTCCGATCTGAAACATCATAAGCTAATCCAAAAGCAGATGGGCATTTTCTAAAGGTTCTGCCGGGCTGAGTATCAGTCAGGTGGGGGCTGGATGGTCCCCGCCGTGGCACCGACCGTCCCGCGCCGCTGCCAGGGGTTCCTGCCGGCCAGTGGATGGGGGGGGGGGGGGGCAAACGTGCCAACACTGGCCCGCATCTCCCCATTCCATCTGCCGACGCGGGCTGCCAGGATTTCTCACAAGACCTTAAGAGATGTGGAGCTGGCATGCCGCTAGCTGGAACTCACTATCACCGGGCAGTTGGAAGAAAAAAAATTAAGGTGTCTCACTTTTTGCTTACATCCCGCCGCTTGTCGACGGGCACCTCCGTATACTACTTGCCCCAAAAAAACAACAATGACAGTGCTGTAACAAAAATGGACTGGGTCTGAGGGGAGGATCAGAGCCCAGAGCTGGGATCGAAGGAGTCATGTGTTATAGATATTGAACTGACAGGTTTGCTCGGCCTTGTACTTGTACGGCAGGCCCTTATCCACCACTAATGGCGCTCATACACCACTAATGGCGCCCATACACCACAAATGGCGCTCATACACCGCTAATGGCGCCCATACACCGCTAATGACGCCCATACACCGCTAATGGCGCTCATACACCGCTAATGGCGCCCATACACCGCTAATGGCGCCCATACACCACTAATGGCGCTCATACACCACTAATGGCGGCCATACACCACAAATGGCGGCCATACACCGCTAATGGTGCTCATACACCGCTAATGGCGCCCATACACCACTAATGGCGCCCATACACCACTAATGGCGCTCATACACCACTAATGGCACCCATACACCACTAATGGCACCCATACACCACTAATGGTGCTCCCCACTCTCTCGCACACACTTGCACAAACACGAGTGCACGCCCCGTGCACTTGTACGCTGGCTCACCCCTGCCTGCATTCAGGTCCCAAAAACATACTGCGCCGCGGGGCGGGAGGGGGGTGCTCTTAAATGGGAGGAAATGGAAACTCTCATGCTGTGGGTCACATCTTAACCGCATTTGGCGGTCGCAGGCGGAAACCTCCGGCTGGGAAGAGCATAAAAGGTGTTCTGCGGGAATCGCTGCAGCTTGCAGTGCGTTTCCCCCGAACTAAATATTACTGTTGCTCATAATATTTATTTTCTATATATTTGTGTGTCACCGCGACCCTGTGCTGGGTAAGTGCCACAGAAGGAGAACGGCTGGATTTATTTCTAAGTAAATGCCTTTTAGCCAAAGCGATCTTGCCCAGTTGGCTACATACACTTACTCAAATGGTTCAGCTTTTAACTCCTTGTGAAAGTGCTGAGACTCCAACCTGTGGCCCATCAGTAAGAAGCCCAGTGCTGTATTCACCTACAGCAGACCGGTGCCTGAGTGTGTATGTTTTATATATATATATATATATATATATATATATATAGGGATTTTGGCTTAAAGAAGGCACCTCCGGTTTTCGTTCTTTTCCTCCCCGTCTGCTTTTACTACAGTTCTGCAGATGGCCGTCTGAAATGCAGGCACAATTGTTCTCGCTTAGACGCCAAGCTTTTAATTGCACCAAATCATTGTGAAAATTTGAGTCTATTCACAGGTGTAAATCCTTCCGAGCAAAAAGAAAACCCCCCCCCCCCCAAAAAAAAAAACATGCTTGTTGATTTGTAATTTTACGTCCCCTCGGTGAAGTAATATGAGAATTTTGCCCAAATCTGAAACGTAGCACTGATGCGCAATTATAAAGCTTTGAGCCAAACAAAAGGAAAGAGATAATGGCCTTCGTTATAAGCAGCATGAAAATGAAACACGGTGCAGGTATATTGAAATACTGCGGAACTGCCCGTGTTGATGGCCGTAGTTTTCCACATGAAAATGACAATCTAGCTTTGGCCCTTCAGCCCGGCACAGGACAATCCAATTGACGGGGGAATTCGGCCTGAAATCCCTCGGGGAGGGGAGGGGGGGGGGGACTTGTACCCGTACGAGAGAAAAATGGGCACTGAAATCACAATCCCATATGGTCCATCTTGGGTCAACAGTGGGGCATTGGTGGCAATATCCGCTGCCTTATTCGGTCTATGGGGAACGTGGTGTGCTAAAAACCCCAGTCCACCCACCGCCCAAATGGACCGTCCCTCTCGGCTGTCTCCCAGAGACGAGGGGGAGGCATTTTGCAGGGGAACAGACTGATCGCACAGATTGCATGGCCCTGTCCCAGTATCAATTAATCCCCAGTTAGATTTGACACATCTTAACCCACACTGGCTCTCGCTCGGCGCTACAGGAGAACCCATATGGCAGCGAGACTCTAGCAGGGAGCAATTTGCTGGCAGCCCCCAGGAGCTGGCGGGGATCCAGCTTCAACAGGGCACACCTCCCACTAATAGACATGTTTACCTTGCAAACCTTGCCTCCGAACTGTCCAGCGCCGTTCCCTCCTTCTAACGAGGAGGAGGATTAACGTGCAGGAGGCAGGTTTAGGAGCACTGAAAAAAATTGCTATATTTAAGGCTGGCCCAGTCTAATTGGCGAAAAATGAAAAAAAAGTCAATTTGGTTAACGGAGAAAAAACAGAAAAAGATGATGCTAAAGGCAGGAAAGAAAAAAACTCGATTTAGGAGGAACTTTTACGAAAATTTACGAAAATGTCGTAAAAAATGTATGTAGCTTAAACAATTGCTATGAAGCAAAAATCCCATAATGCTAATTTCCCAAGCTCTGGCCCAGAAACTGCATTTGTTCGTATCCAGTTTGTTCTATTGCGTTTAGGGTTGATGGGTTCTTTAAGCATAGAGGATCCCCTGTTTAACACAGCATTTCAGCAGATGCTTAGGTGGGGGCCGACGTGGCGTCTTCCCATCTAAGCCGACTGGAGAACAGACGTTGAATAAAAAAAAAAAAGAAAAAATGTTTTTAATGCTTAAGATTTAGGTTGGTGCACGTGAGCTCTCACTGATTGATAAGCGCTGGCCTCAGTGAGCACCAGAGCGAGAAGCCTGGGAGGGGAGCGTACGCCGTCGATGTGACCCGCCAAGGAGCAGGCGTCCTGGCTTCGACAGGAGTGCCGATGTCGTTCGGAATTCTGATGAATTTACCGAGCGTCTTCATTACAATTCTGCCCCGCTTGAGATTTTTCGTGACGGCCAAAGGGTGGGCGAGGTTTTATTTGTTTTGTACGCACGCTGGTACAGCTCGTGAGTCACGAGATTTAGAAAACCGAAACGCTCCATATTTTCCGCCAGGACCTGCTGAGGAGGGACATCACACCAACACAAAGACATTTTTACCCGTCTCTTCCCTCCCCGTTCCTGCCGCCTTCTGCAGAGACAAAAAAAAATCTTGAATTTGTTGCCGCCCTGACCTTCGTTTGGACTGGGGCAACAATGCATTGCCACAATAAGTTTTGAGTCACGCGGTTTGAAGAACGTTTATTTGGATCATGTGTGTCACTGCTGGCGTGACTTGATTGTGCTGAGATTGTAATCATCCGCGTATTCACTGACGACAGCCACCAGCTCCGTCTAATTGTCACGGTGATTGCTTTCCTTCTCTGTGCCTTTTTAAAGCGTACTTGGCATCAGCTCAATGCCATTAATGTCACAAAGTACGGGATGAGCAGCTGGTAGGGTATTGATGTAGGACGCTGTTGAATAAATGCCCTGCATTTACTCTGGGAAACCTGTGCTTTTCCCCCAAGCGCAGATGTATCTCCTTCTCTAAAGGGCTATTTTCTCAAAACACAAGGGGCAGCAGGACCCAGGGAGCCATCAGAAGCCTTTGCAAAACCCAACCACCCTAAGTCCTGCTTGTGGATATGAGTAATATCTGGGCCCATCATGGGCATCGTTCCACAGCCTCTCGGGATCACTAGCCTCCCCTCTGCTGGATGGCCGGGGTATCGCACAAGGCGTGGAACGCCAGATTTGACGCGTAACCTGAGGAGCTCTGCACGGACCCTCATAACAAGGTTCTACAATGTTTTTTTTTTATTAAAATTAAAATGAGCAACGTAAATAGAGAGAAGAAGTGCTCACAGGTCACATGTCTTGGAGTAGCTAGCGTGGCGTTATCGGCATTTAATAAAAATAAAGCCAGACAAGTGAAACATCTGCTAAGCGCACGTCTGAATAGATCCCCGTGATTTAATCCAGCGTCTCGGACGTCAGCCCATTTCACACCGCAATCGGAGCGCAGGTCAGAGAATTCACTCATTTGCATTTTTCCATACAACATCAAACGAAATATCAGTATTATAATTCCGGACAGTGATGGGAGACCAGCCCCGCTCGGAAAAGGGGTCCCTTTTTCCATTTCGGGTGTCAGTGGGGAGGCACCCGCAAGACATCGACTTTCCTGTCACCTGCCCCTCCCCCCTCCCCCTCCCCCTCCCCTGGGATGTATTAAGCTAGGCACTCAAAGTTATTTCCATGCCCCACATCATCAGTTGGAATAACAACAATTGATGGAGGATTATGAGCTGGGCTTTGCATAATTAATGTCACCCCCCCCGCCCCATTTTATTAGATTGAGGTGCTCATTGTGTATGATGGAAAAAAAACCCAGATAATGTCACCGAACAGGAAGGGATGGGACCAGAGGCAGAGTCGGTGCGCATTAGCCTAACGGATGTCAGGTACCGGGCGGATGCATCTTAATGAAACAAAATGCCTCCGGTCGGGATACCGCCACGCCGAAAGAGCGGACGATAACGAGCCTCAGAAAAAAATACAGCGGCACGGAATTTGGAAAGAACGGCCTTGCTTTGGATCCTTTTCTCTTTTCTGCAGGGTTACCTCTCTCTCTCTCTCTCTCTGTCTCTCGCTCCCTCCCTCCCTCTCTTTGTCTCTTCTCCACGGGGTAGACACCTCGCAGCGTGATGTGCACAAAGCCGTGGGAAATACAGGTAAACGGAAATGTCAGCGCGATCATGCACGTCGCGGATAAACTCGGGAACCCACCGGGGAGGGAGCAACGAACGGATGACGGGAGGAGACTATCGGAGGAATGACGAGGCCATGCTACAAGAAGGACGGTCCCATGGTGGCCTCATGCAGCCAGGGTCGCGGGGTTTCGATTCCTGCCCTGCAGTCAGCATGTTCTGTGTCATGTGTGTGACTGGCATTTCTCAGGGATTTCCGCTTTTCAAAGATGTACAAAATCCATGTCTCAAACTCCCACAGCTGTGTTTATGCCGTGAAGGACCGGTGACCCACCCTGGGTGTCCCCTGCCTTTTGCAGATCCTGCAATGCGGGGTTGGGGCCACAGGTACAGCTGAAAGCTGATTGGCCCCCAGAGAGTCCCCTCCCCTGTCATTCAGTGACTCAAAACCTATATAAAGTTGGCCCCGCTGTATAAATTATGGCACCTCTTACACACCTTAAAAAAGTCCTAGAATCTCCGCAGCTGCGATAAGGCTGTAGGCTCCACATGACCCGCTACTGGATAAATACAATGGAAAATGAATAGTCTTTGAGTTTATGGTTTAAGTTTCCATCTTCTCTCTCCAATATATACTGTAGGAAATCAAGACGTGATTTTTAGAGCTGCCTGTACATTCTGCTGAAGTGATTCAGATTTCCAGTGATGAATCAGAAATGACAAGTGCTAATTATCGCTAAATCACTTTTCTCGGATGGCCTGGACAGAACCCTCGCCCAGCAGGACGCGTTCTGCTGCTTCCGGGATCGACTGAGAGATGAATGCCGAAACAATCCAATTGAATTTAAATCGGGCTCAGAGGTATAGTCCCCTTCCTCTCCTCCAGATCCCTTCTCCTCCATCGCGGATAATTAAAGTTTATATAACATACATTCCGGTCGTCTTGGAAAAAAAATATGAAAATCCTGCTAATAACATTTACATAATTGCATATTTATTATACATTCCGTCGTTAAGGCAATTGAGAGTATCCATTTTGGGGAAGTTATAAAGCTCCTTTCCAGGTCCTATTACGTTTATTACATTTGCCTGGAAAGAGGCCTGTGTGTTTCCGAGGGACAAAATAAACCCGCCATAAACCGCTGCCTCTCAGAGCATTTGGAGGGGAGCCAAGGAGCGCGGTCATCGCCATAACTGGCCTGTGCGGGCGACGGACTAATTAGCCGGCGGCCTTTATCCATAGAGGAACGCCACTCCGGGTGGCGTGAAGACAAGCCGTGGAGAGCCCCAGCCGGGCCTCCCGCATGGAACTGCCTCTCTCATTTCGGCGGTATTCTGCCAGCAGGGTGACACGCGGCTGCCCTCGTCTCCAGATCTCGGCTTTTTAATTCCGCTAACATGACACTGGAGGCGCAGCAGGCAGACGAACCCCACCGAGTTCATTGTTTCCCTGCCACTTCCCGGGCCCCGCCGTCCCGTGTGAAGGCAGAGCCAGCGCCGCTCTGCTTTTCCTAGACTGGGGGCCTCGCGTTATCATCGATTTTCCGATTCTGCTGTAAAATCCCTTCCCCTATGTGGAAGGATTTACTCCAGAACAGATAAGATCTATCTGAGGCTTGGGAGTGGGACAATTCAATCTACAGCTACATCTTTTAGCCATATCCAAGATGAAAATCAATAACGACAATAATTTATTTTGTTATTTTTAGGTGCTTTTTGGAACATACAGTTGTGTGAAAAAGAAAGTACACCTTATTTCAGTTGTATGGTTTTACGTATCAGGATAATTAAAAAAAAAAACACACACACACACACACACACACCTGGTCCTTACCAGGTTCGACGATTATTTAAATTTAATGTCAGGTGTAAAACAACACAACAGATTCCACAGTGTCATTATTTATTAAACAAAAATGAAGCCAAAATTGAGAAGCCATGTGTGAAAGACTGATTCAATAGCTTGTAGAACCACCTATAGCAAGAATAACTTGAAGTAATCGTTTTCTGTATGACTTTACTTGTCTCTCACCTCGTTGTGGAGGATTTCTGGCCTACTCTCCATTAGAACGTTGCTTCAGTTCATGAGGTTTGCAGTCATTCGTTTATGCGCAGCTCTCTTAAGGTCCCACCGTGGCATTTCAATCGGGGTTGAGGTCTGGACTTTTGCAACACCATGATTCATTTCTTTTTCAGCCATTCGGTTGTAGATTTGCTGCTGTGCTTGGGATCTTTGTCGCATTGCGTTACCCGATTTTGGCGAAGCTTTAGCTGCCAGACAGAGGGCCTCACATTTGACTCTACAATACTACCAATAATTGCTTCGGTAAGATCACTGCTGATGTCTTTCCTCCTTGGCATTGTGTCAACACACACCTGAATGCCCCAAACCAGCAAGCTGCCTCTTCTGCTTTTATAGAGGCGGTCACACTTGCTGATCAATTAATCAAGTGCATCTCATCAGCAGCACCTGGCTGCTACTTACCCTTTTAATCCCTGTGGAGGCACACTGCTCCTCACAAACTGAATTTTGGCTTGGGTTTTGTTAAACGAACAGTGACACAGTGTAATATGTAATGTGTTGTTGTTCATCTGAGGTTGTATTTAGCTAATTTCAAGACCTACTAAGGAACAGATGATTTATTTTGTCCTAATATGTAAAACCTTAGAATTGGAAGAGTGTACTTTCCTTCTCATTTGACTGTATACTTTTTTGATATGGTGTGAAAAATGGAACTCATTCAAGAGAATGCAAATGAACAGTATTATCACCTCCCTTGAACAAATGGTTTACTTGCCAATTGGCTTTCGGTCAGTTTACCCCTGTTATTCCTATGGCTGTTACCATGTCTTACTGTACCATATGAGCGGGAAATTCCTCATTGTTGCTGCCTTCACTACTTTGCCTGGCTTCAATGGAGCCCATAGCTATGCCGTTGCAAAGCTCCCTTTTTTGGCCATTCCCGTCGTCTTAAATTATACATGTGCGATTGGAGGCATCTGTGGTATCATAAAAACCTTTGGGTTCTCCAGCTGAAGTGTTATGGGAACGGATATACAGCATGCGACTGTATGACTCGCTCAATAATTTATTTTATAGGCCCCGTCGTGGGCCACTGTAAAACATCTCTCACTGAGACGGCCATCTTTGCTCGGCGTCCAGAGAGAGGAGCTCTGAGTGGTAATTACAATCACACTATCCCGGAAGAGCTGTTTCCTTACCACCGATGCCTTCAAATATCCCCATCCATAATATTGTTCATTAAATGCTACCTATCATGGTAACTCTGGGGCATTCAGACGCCTTTCTGGGAACTATCAAACTGGTGAAAAAGCATAATGGCTGATGTGACTAGGGTTATAATCAGGTAGTATAACTCTCTCAGATTAATATATATATATATATATATATACACAAAATATAGGTATTGTATATGCAGTTCATACAGATTACAGGCTGCCATAAAGAAGTATGATCCCATATGGATAGCATTTAGCATTTTGCACCCCATGGAAAAATTTGTATTTCTCCTTTAATTATCTGACACAAATTAAAAATTTGAAAAACAAGTAATTAGAACCCAGTGTTCCGTCTGCCTAATAAAGGTAATTGCAAGATACTCTGCATATCTGTGGTGGGGTCATCGCAGTGTGATGTTAATTATTCCGTGTGCAGAGTTAAATCCCTGAGCTATGGTTTTAAAAAAGAGAACTTAAAAAAACAGCATCGGATGAAATTAAATCAAATTTTGACCAGTGTGCCGATCACTAATTGCAGGCCTGATACAATTAGCGATCGGTGCAAAACGACAGAGGCAAATTGCCAAGACTGTCTTGTTTGTTTTTTTGCTGAAAGCGGTCATTTTAAGGGCATTGTTTAAAGCAGGATAAATCAAGAAAACATTTACCTTTACGTAAAGCAAAGTAACATTTACGTAAAGTTTGTAGGCAAAATGGCTGATTATATGGGTGCTTACTGTTTTAACCTGTGAATTCATCTATCTGTTCATTTATCTAACTTTCATAATTTTTAATCCAGAATAGAGAGACAGTGCACGTGGAGCCTGTCCCAGGAAGCAGAGGACACGATGCGGAGAACACTCTGGCTGTTGTTACGAGTACATTTATTTCATTACAGTCAACATTTTATAGCATTATGCTTTATATAGAGCAACGGTAAATGCAGGCTGTCACACTGTACAAAGTCATCTTTCGGTATTATCCACAAGAGGGCCAATACTATCTGTGCAAAAATCGCTAAATCTCAGTCAGAAGGGCACACATGCACTGAAAGTTATGGATGTTGATTTCTGTGGTCTGATTCACTTCGGTTTGTGTCTGAAAAACATACTTGATTCATTATCAAAATTGTGCAGAAATGTCTCCATGTATGAGCACATGGCTGTACAGCAACAGAGTTTTGAATTTTGTGTACCTGTCCCAGCACAGAGGAGCTAGTCAACTGCAGGAGTGGTAATTGCATTATTTGCACCAGTAATTTTTACGTGTACAGATACAGGGAAAGTTACAGGGAAGAAACAGACAACCCTTTTTATCCTTATTTATCAGCTTAATGAAAGTTTTGACATGAAGCGACCATCACACCTGGTAGATGCTTTGCTATGAAGCGTCAGAATAATGTGAGTTGATTTAAAAAGCTGTCGAAACTGGGGAAACGGGCCAGGCGGGCGGCAGCAGGCGTTTCCTGTCCGGGGGGCGATGTTAGACTGACTGGGAACCATTCGGCCTTCCAGGTGCATCGTGGGGAGACGATCCGGCTATCTCTGGGTCCTTTCACTTTTATCTGCATTTCAGCCTCCAGCCAGGGGATCTGAAACACATCCGGCATCTTTTTTCCGTCTAGGTGCAGCCAGCCTTTTTTTTTTTTTAAAGAAAAAAAAAAGCTTTCCTACTTTTTAAATTTTAATTAACAGACATTAAAATGCACCCACAGGTAGCATACATTAGAGTTTGGCTTTGGCAATCAAGCGCAGTGACATGTTGTGATTTAACTAGCCACGGGGGCCCTGCAGGAAAAAAATGGGAAGACTTTGATTCAGGCCGTGCCATGAATCCTACCGATAAACTAGCGAAACTACCAGTGACTACACGTAAACACGCTTTGCAAGTAATTCAAAACATACCATTTAACGGCAACGGCTTGTAAATCTATCAGCTCTTCTCTGCTAATTTCAGCTTGAGTCTTTCACATGGTTTTAAATCAGGTATTAGCTGCTTTACCTGACAGGCGAGGAGGGAAATCCTAATGCAGTATTAATTTTATTAAATTTAATCACACCGCAAGCCCAGGCATCACTGCTGTTGAAGAATTACATAGCTATGAAATTTAAATTTAAAACCCTGGGTTAAAGAAGAAAAAAGTATACAAATGAAGAGTGCGTCTATTTTTAGCATCTCCATCATCAAAATTGTATCAAATAACAAACTCAACATTTAGCTCACATCATTAGCTATTCCCTGGATCATTATCTCATAATATTTTCAATTTATCGTGCTGCCTTTGAGCTAGCTACTTGCAATAGCGCTCAGGATTTTTTATGCTTGTGAGCGGCGAGGACAGGCTTGCAGTTTAACAGCAGCTTGACTATGGCTGGCTTCAGTAACTCCGGAGACGCCTTTGCGTCATTTTGGATTTGAAGTGAGGAATTTGATTTAATTGCTAGATATTGTTGACGGGGCATTGTGGGATCCGGCTCTCCATTCTCACCTTTGCCCAGTACCTCGTTATCCTCAGTGTTCGAAATGTGTCCGACCTGGTGGGCAGTCCGACCATGACACAGCTGAAACATGTATGCTCTACACACTAGCATGTAGCATTTGGTACCACATCCAAAGATCTCCCAATCATGGAGGTATGAGCCAATAGCACCACGCGCTGACAATGTCTGCCAGAGGTATCTGTAAGGTATTTGAAGCTGTTGCTGGTGTCATAACGTACAGCTTATATTAATCAGAGTAGGGAGTAGTGTTTCTATATTGTCACTGCCAGGCAGTTAATATATAGTTAAAACACCATGGATGAGCAGGTCATTAATGTCCTCACCATGTGATGTACTGTTGATGGCTTTCTCTGCATTATTTCTTAATCACTTGGGTTGTAAATTGACTAGATCATATGTTGTGTGTGTTCTGCGGCGCGGAGTGATACTTCATGCGTAATTAGCAGGGACTCTGAGACCCGACTTGGTCACACAGAGTCACAGACAGCCGAATGAGCAGATTCGACTGTGTCCCACACTACTACTCGCCGTGGCATATGGGATCTTAAGATATAATCGCAACCGTCAAGGAAACGAGTTTTATTCAGGCCCGAGAGAGTATCGACGGGGCCGTCACTCACCGTCAGTACGTGGCGGCCGAAGGGGATTATCCCGGGGTGGCTTGGTGTCGGCGGGCGGCTTTTCCCGCGGAGCCGCGGCCTGGCTCGACACAAAACATCGTGGGCCGCATGCTTGGGCCGTCCTGATAACATAGCGATACCAACAAAAAAAACAGAAAATTGTCAGTTTCGCTTGGGGGGCAACTTTTTGTTTTTATGCCTTGGGGCTTTACGGTAAGCTGTCCTCCCCCAGGCTTCCGGTCCGCGAGGCTGACTCCAGCCGATGGCATGAGATAAGCGGGTCCTACTTTCAGCTTTATATTGTGCCACTTGGCGGGAGCTCTCTAGTGTCAATCAAGGCAAACATATCGACCATCTGTGTTTGTCCAAAGTGCATGTTGGGGTGGGGGGGTGGGGGTGGTCTCTAGATAAAGTGACGGGGGCAGAGTCTGGCTGGTATTAATACGAGTGCGCCGTCTCTGTCAACAGATGTCATCCGTGTGTATTAAACTTCGATTTCTTATTATTGCGCCTGGCAAATACAATACATGCTTCTTTATCACCATTAACGTGCTCCCTTGTGTTCGGGGGGAGGGGCTGAGCATTTCTACCTGGACACTGTAACACTGGAAGAAGGCCTATATTAGACTGGAAGAAGGCCTATATCACACTGGAAGAAGGCCTATATACAGCATACATTGCACTGGAAGAAGGGCTACATTACACTGCAAGGAGGCCTATATTACATGCTGCCAGGTGTGTAGCTAGAAGTGCTAGGGCCCCTTGGCAACAGGTCACTCAGTGGTGTTAGAGAAGCATTGATACCCTGCAGGATTCAAGGGGCCCAGCACTTTTTAGGGGCCCCAAAAATGCCCCCCACCCCCACCAGCATGCTCAGCGATTATCTCTCTTGTGGGACCAGTATTTCTTCGTACTGAAAGTTGAACATTCCCAACAACACTGGCCCCTTTCCAATAGAAAATCTGATACTTCTACATATCAAAGGCCCTTGCAAAGTGCTGGGCCCCAGAATCTTCCAGGATTTTGATGACGGAGATGCTAAAAATATACACATTATTCATATGCATCCTTTTTTCACCCTTAACCTAGGGTTTTTAATTTGACAGGAAGCATAACAAGTGATGCCGGTGGACTGTCATGGGTCACACATGTCGCCTCTCGGGCTCTCCGTTTTTGCCTTTTTGCCCAGTACATCCCAACCCGGTGCTGTGTTCTCGGTGCAATCTTGGCTGGAGAGGTCACTCGTCTAAATGCTGTCATGGCACCGCCCCCCCCTCTGCCCAGCGCTCTTGGACAGCGGTATCCCCGCTCTCGTTGCTGTGGTGCGCATCGCCCGACAGCGAATGAGGACTTACGGAGGAGAGGATTCCCGGGAATGTGGCGTTTCTCACATGGCCGCCCCGACTACCACCCCCCCCCC
>JAODKL010000044.1:5847614-5867143 GCA_026780765.1 Petrocephalus schoutedeni
CCGGGATAGGCTCCGGACCCCCCGCGACCCTGAACAGGATAAGCGGGTTGGAAAATGGATGGATGGATATTCTGAAGGCAACAGACATATGGGAGTTTGGACCATGGAGGTGATAACCAGATGAAAAATATGCATATGTTAGCTATCCAAATAAAATCTGAAATATTTCATAGCAGGACTTAAGGCCAAGGGCACTGTTCAGTCCTTCAGATTGCAAGACCACTACCCGGCTTCATTTTTGCATTTAGCAACATTTTTCTTGTTATGAAGAACTTCTAAGAAGAACTTAAAATCAGTGGCATCACCAGATAGGAAGAGATTTTGTTTTCAGACTTCCCAGCCCTTCTGAAGCTATATCAAAACTTTTATTGGGGATGACTACCCCAGTACCTGATCCTCTAACTAAACTAAAATGACCTTTATCGCTAAAATATTCTGTCCTAAAATATTCAGACGTGCCGTCAGAAGAATGTTTCTTTTCACTTTTTGTATCTCACTTCTTGAGACTACAGGACTTTTGTAACAAGTTAGAATTACAGAGCGAGAGAGGCCCCGACAGTGATGGAAATCCTGCAGCGAGGGCCCGCATTTTCAGGGAAATTTCCAGGAAAAAGAAAGCGATTCGGCAGCCCGTCTGAGCCATCGTGGGGAATTGAGTGAAGTCCCCCCCCCTGTAAAGTGCCCCGGTGCTCCCGCGGTGGATGATACCTCTCACGCGGAGTGTTAGTGCGGTAATGACATTAGGAGCCACCAGGTGGGGATCTATTTCTGAGCACAGCGCTCGCTTTACTGTCACTTCCTATTTTCCCTGCAATTGGCTGCAGGTGCTGGAGTTGTTCCCGACTATGACTTCCGAAAATGATACGACTTGAAGTGAAGGTGGCGGCCTCACTGGAACAGGCACCGGGAAGCACCGAAAAACTGAGCTCCGCCCATGGAGAAAGTCACCATTCCGGGGAGAATGCTGACAATGCTAATCGCCGCGCGTGCCGATGAACTTATTTCTGCTCTCGCTCAGTTTCTATGTCATGTGACCTATAATCTATGAGCCTATCTACAGGTATTTCTCATTCAGTGTCGACACTGCAACAGAAAGTGGGTTGGCGAGAAACGTACCAATATAAAACTCTAACGCCTGAAGTGTAGATTATATTCATTATGTATCACAGCTGCGGACACGGTGTAGATCTAAACACGGACACGGTGTAGATCTAAAACCTGTTCCGTCTACGTAACCTTGGCGCTCAATTTAGGCCCCTAAACCCTATCAGTGGTGACACACTTCATATTTGATGCAGACCTAAAATATGCTCCTTCATGTACATTTCTGCGGCGCGCAGAAGGAAACGCTCCGATTTAATGGCTGCGGAGATGAAAAGCAGCCCCTCCCCTCTCCTCCAGAGTGGCACGCGGCGCCCCGGTCGCATCATATCAAAGTGCTGCGGGAAAAAGGTCGCATTTCCGCGGCGATCTGTGCCCATGCTTTTAAAGGGTATTTGATGGGTGACAGGTGCCCAATTCTCTAAATGGACGACAGGCACACCTCTCTGTTTTTCATTTCTCTTTGAAGGATGGGCGTTTTTTTTCCCCCCCATTTTTTCTCCTAACAGTGGTGAAAAATGAAAGTGAGGCCAGGCTGAATGAAACCTCGGGTAACCTTTTAAATTGCGTTTAACATATTCTGAACGTCGCTTAAGTTAATGTTGCGGCAGACTTCGGCGGTAGGTGATAATCGTATTCATAAAGCTCCTGACACTGGCAGTCCAGATGTAGGTAGGAAGTGCTTTAAGTTGACGTATAGACAGTGCTAATGTTCTTTCAATATTTTTATGATGGAGAAAAAAAAATGAACCTTCTGCCGGATTGATACGATGGGCTCTAATGCATGCATTAACATTTATCCTTGGGCATACATAATATTATGTGTGGCAGGAGCCAGCAGGAGGCAAGCTGACGGCCTTGGCAGCGCTAATTGACATATAGGTGGCATGTCCCATCTGTAAATATAGCACCTTGTAAATATAGCAAGCTAACAATGTCCACCCAACACACCGACCAATCATATCTTGAGATCTCCTAGACTGACAGGCAATGTTGACCAATCACGATGGAGTGATGTCATCACTCAGTGGTTTCTGGGGCACCAGACAAATGAGGTGCCTGCTATCCTCCAATCTGAAGGGAGCAGGGCTTGCCGGTAGTTTCAGACGACCGAACATTGAGTGTGGCCAGACATCTGAGTATATACAGAACTGTATGAAGGCACTGGGCTAATGGTGCCCATCTGGTCTTTGCGGCACAGACTGATTCTAGGACCAGTTGGGCCGGGGGTGACAGAGACAAGGAACTTTCAAACTATGTAACATGGGAGACTCTCCGGGATTGTAATTGGGTCTTGAAAATATTGTTTGTTTATAGCTAAACACTGAGGAGGTCAAGCTTGATCTAGTCATTAAAGCAGGATAATTCAAGAGTAGATCTGCGCTATGGCCTCACTGGCTTCCTTCTAAGAATCGACGACACATTAAGAGTGTAAGAACTCAGCAGCTGTCCTCAGCCTGTCCCGGATGTCTCCCGTCTTGAAGGTGGCACAAATTCCGATCTCTGCCTGCATGTTAACATCAACGTTCTTCGGACTCCCCTCCCCAAAGCCCCATACACGGCACACAGATACATATCTTGCCTTTTCTCTAAAGCGATCCCCCAGCTTAAAAGAGTAGCTTCTGACAGCAAGGTTATGATGCTTCTGACCACTTCCTCCCAAGTCATCTGCTGCCTTTTATCAAGCTAAGCAATCATGAGGTCCCGTACATTATTTACATCAGGCAAAAGCCACATGTGACTGCGGATGCCTGACACACATCAGCCAAATGCAGCAAGATACCTGAAGAAATGGTAGTCAGACCGGCCGCGAAACTAGAGGCAAAAAATGCCTTAAACGCAAAGTCATTTGTAGGCAGACATGAGTGGGCGGGCATGCAGAGCGGCTCGGGTTTTGCCTAATGAGCACTAATTAATGAACATTTTAATTGGAAATCAGTTAGTCAGGTGGGGGGTAGTTTTTGGGAGATTAGGAACAGTCGAACAGAGAAGATGGCATAGCAGGTTGATTTACATAAATGTTTTTTTTCTGATGACAGCAAGTTTTCCGTGGGCTGCATTAGAAAAAATGGCACTAACGCACGTGCGGCAAATAAAATGTAATTATTTCATACGTTTAAATGAACAGGGTAACCCTAGCTGCACGATAATCATTTTAATAGCTGCCATTTTAATGTCATTTAAATAATAACAATTTCCTCAATTAATGCAGACCTGGATTAAATTTCATTCCACACGTGAGCCCATATTTAATGAATGTTAGCAGGAGAGTCTCTATGAGCACACAAAGGTCTAGATGTGTCGATAAAAGGAATGCTTGGTTATGTTGCTTCATTGTAAGGACGTTTCCATTCTCTCGGGGATTTGGGGGGGACGTGATTGAGCATTTCTGTTTCTTCACAGGCGGTGGAATCAGATGGGCCAGTCATGTCCGTCCATTCTGGCATCTGGAGGATCAACTCTATCAGGAGCATCACTGGAGATTTATGAATGGGGGGCTAAGACTTTACTATTTATTTGGAGCTAAAAAACATTGTAGGTGGACTAAAGCGCCTCTAAAACAGCTCTAGCGACATCCCTGCCCCCCCCCTGTGTTCCGTGTTACGCAAGACTGTCCATCCATGTCCCATATGAGAGTGTGTCACAAGACGGAGGACAGATGGACGAGATGCCCGTCAACCTCAGGGCCGACAGACATTTTTTTGTTTTTTCGTTAATATTTCGTCTCCCAAAGGGGAACGTTGTTCGCCTTTTCATGCACGTGAATCCAAGCGCGGTAACGATTTGCACGCTAATGAGGAGAGGCAGCTGGGAAATATTCTGCTGCAGCTCGCTCCGATGCCGCGCCGGGCGCACGGCCGTCACCGCCTGTCCGTCGTTTATTACCGACTGGACCTTGGCGGCACAGATTGAATTAAAAGAAGAAAAAAACAAAAAAAACAAAACTAGCTCCATTCATCTTCTGTCCCTGTAAATTAGCGTCAAATTCCCCACGTAATCCCATTCGCTCCATTATTGTCACCGTGGCAAGTACAGCAGCAGATAATGGAGACCTAGGAGGGGAGACATCTGGGATGCTGTCCGAATATTAATAAGGGGGCGGGGCACCGCTCGCTCTCCGCCTCCCCTTCATCTGCCATCTGCATAATGGCTCTCATCCACATGACAGGGGGGGCTCTGGGATACCTGTTTCTGCAAGGTCCTGGCCCTCAAACCTTTTGAAGACCCCCTCCTGCTCCCATCCACTCGGAGCCTTGTAACCGCTTACGCGCCTTTGGACTGCACGTGTGTCTAACTAAAAGGAGCCGTCGCCCGCCGCTCGCCTCTGTGTGTCGCCGTCACAGACCCCTGGATTTAACGAGGTCTCTGCACACTCAGAGAAGCACCCAGAGAACTCCTGGGGGGGGGGGGGGGTTGGTTACGACTACAACAATGAAATAGGAAACTCTTTAGAAAAAGAAAAGGTGGGAGCAGCTGACTCTGAATGGAGACATAGCTAAGATAAGAAAACAGCTAAGATAAGAAAAGAAAGTGAGGAAATCTGCTTTATCTGTACAGATGTTTGCACATCTGTACATCTTTTCAGGGAAGACTTGCCCCAACCTGGCTGCACCTTCTCAAAGCTGACGCTGCTGTCTTTTACTGGTTCTCTATGATAGAATCAGCCACTTATGGGTCCACTGATGGGCACATGCATGACGGATGGACCTTTGCTGTTCAATCCCAGTGCACCAGTCCGATATACCGGTGTTTCCCAATCCAGTCTTCGGGGACCTACAGACAGTCCATGTTTTTTGGGAGGGAGCAAAAATGTAGACTACCTTGCAGGGAGCAAAAATGTAGAAGGTGTGTGGGTCTCTGTTCACAGGTTGGGAAACACTGAGACATACCAGTCATCTGCCAAAAATATGAGGACCAAGTACGATGGGTCCCGACTATACTTATTTTATAGACAGTAAGAAGCTCATTAAAAAATAAAACGATAAACTTTAGTATATGTTCATATCAAATTTTAATCATATACTGCATGGTCTGTTTCATTTATTGATTCAATTCGGTGAAATTGCTTTTTTTAATACAGGGGTTATATGGAAAACTTTCTCCAAAAATTCTCCAGCAAGTTCTAGGAAAAAGAAACTCTTAAGGCCTGTAATAGCCATTAAAGATAAATCAGTATCTCTAGATTATGTCAGCCTGCAACTGCAGAGCTTTCCAGCAATTTTACAGAAGAGTGGATTGCAGTCAGGTGACTCTCCGGCCTTCATTATTTATAGAGGCCCTCGAGGCTGCTGTTTTCTGGAAAAGGACTCTCCTGCTGAAACACCAACCAACGAAGGTATGTAGATAATGGCTAATAACTGCCAGCATCACCTCCTTGGGGCACGTCAGTATAGTGTTGGTCACGTTACTTTAAAAGAGTAATTAGTTATAGTTCCTAGTTACTTTTCCCGAAAAGTTAATAACTGAGTTACAGCATCATAAAAGTAACTAGTTACCAGGGAAAGTAACTATTACGTAACTTTTTTAAAAACTTGTTTAAATATGTTAAAGAATTTGGATTCCCCCCCCCCTTAAACATTCAACTATGTTCAATTATTTATAATAAAACTGAACTTTAAATATGTTTAATGAATGAAATGGACACTTAGTAGAATTAAATTATTAACAGAAAACACAACCGACGTGGAGAAACACTTTGTTCCCGTGCACAATGTACATTGAACATATACATTCTTGGCTTTTATCTCAGTGAGGGAAAAGTAATGTCTGTACTTCCAGTTTAAAAACGCTACTTCTCCAGCTCGCTATTGCTACGTGTGTCTCTTGGTCGTCTGTGTGTGCGACTGTGCATGTGTTTTTGTGTGTGAACACCCACCCTCTGATTGGCTTACCATGAAATATTACTCTTCCTTAGCCAATCATCATCACTTATACGGTTGTCTCGCCACTCCCTCCTCCTGTGGCTGAGAGAGCCTGGTTGGATGCTTAATTATAGTATCGTGCTGCATTTTATTGTCAGTAATGGTAACGGCATTGTAACAATGGAAACAGTAATTAGTTAAGTTACCCGCTACTGGAAAGAATAATGTTGTTAGTAACGCCGTTTATTTTAACGCTGTTATTCCCATCAGTGCGTCCATGTAATTATGCTCCTCGCTAAATTTGTTCAGCTTACGATATTTCGACTTAACGATGGTACGATAGCGATGCACATTCAGTAATCATCAAATCCTGATCTGTTCCCGGGCTAGCGATATTCTGTATGATACTTTCCTGCGTTTTCCTGTTTTTTAGCAAAATTTTCTCAAGTCCATCATGATAACTGTCATATTCATGTTCAACTTGCGATATTTTCTACTTCAAATGGGTCCATCAGAAGGTAACACCACCATAAATCGGGGAGCATTGGTATCCCTCTTACAATTTTTTGGTATTATGTACCAAGGTTGAGGGTGTGTAAAAATCCTACCCCTGGTGTCTTTGTGTGGAGTTTGCATACACACTTGTGTGTGGCCCAGCAGGTTAGGACACTGTGTCTGTTATCAGAAGGTACCTGGGTTAGTAGAATGATTTCACCCCTTATTGCTCCAGGGACTGTCTAACCCTGTTTTCTGTACCAAATGTTTCTTTGGATAAAAGTGTCCGCTAAATACATGCAATGTTCTCCAACCTGCAGAGATTTCCCCCAGGTTCTCTGGTTTCTGCCTGCAGGTGTCCATCTGCCTCTTGGCCTTCCTGGGATTGGGCTCACCCCAACCCTGTACTAGATAAATGGAAAGTTATGGAAAATTTGACAGATGAAAGGGCTTCAATGCATAGAATGTAGGCCTCAAATCTATGTAAACAGTAAACGACGCTCAGATTTTTTTTCCCTTCCTAGCTTTTCCCTTCCTGTTCGCATCTTATGATGCGCCAATGTCGTTAAGCTATTAAAACAGACACGGCGACGATTAAGTGGATGCCGGCACGCCGCCTTGCTCTGGGTGCTCGTTCTTTCTTTCTGCCTCCGTCGAAAGCAAATTGATTTCACACTTCACTAATAACCTGACCAAGGCATGACAAGAACTCGAATTGTCTGCAGGTCATGCAAATTAATTACAGCAATTAGGTTACAAAGGAGGAGAAGGCAGGGGGGATGATGGGTGATGTGATTCAAGGGAGGGAGGGAAAAAAAGAGAGAGAGGGCAGACGGGTCCAGATGTCTTCTCCCAGAGTCCTTTGCCAAACATGATGTCCTTTATTTGTTTAATAAGACATTTTATCTGAAGACACTTACCAGGACAACAAATGGGGTAGGGGGGTGCTGTGTTTCCTCCTTATTTTATATTTTTGTGAAGTGAAGGGTGATTTTCATTGTCGTCACACCACAGCACACCATGCGCGACAATGAAATGTGTCCTCTGCTTTTAACCCATGTGACATTGTGACGCAGCAGTGGACAGCTACGTGAGCGCCCGGGGAGCAGTGCTTGGGGACGGTACCTTGTTCAGGGTACCTCAGCAGTACTTGTGAGTCGGGGACTCAAACCAGCAATCTTTCGATTACATGGTTGCTTCCTTAACCAGTACACCACCTGCCTGCCCTTGTGTCTGTGATCGGATGAGCGCTGGATCGAATCCCATTGCCAGCAGATTGATGGCACCGTTGGGCCCCACGGCAAGGCCCTCAATTCCTGTCTCCAGGAGTACTGCAGGCTGGCTGACCCTTTGCTGTGTGGTCAGTGGGTTAGGATTCTGTGTCTGTGATCGGAAGGGCACAGGTTGGAAACCCGTGGCCTGCTAATTGATACCACCATTGGCCCTCTAGCAAGGCCCCTAAACCTCATCTCCAGGGGCACTGCATGCTGGCTGATACTGGGCTGTGGCCCCCCAAGCTTGCTGTGACCTATATGCGTGTGGGGGGCAAGATTGGGTAGGTGAAAAGTAAATTTTCTCATAGGGATGATTAAACACTATTCAATTCTAAATGTTGCCTATTGACAGGAAACACATTGAAATAATAAGGGTGGGAATTAAGGGTACAGCAGAAGATCTCAGCAAACAGGATTCTGCTCACACATTTGCTTTTTTTAAAGCCCAGCTTCGGCTGTGATAAAGTTAAGGGTAAAGGCTTGAGAGTGACGTTTGTCTTTTAGGGAAGATTGATGGCATTTCTCTTGGCACGCTAGCTGCGTAATTTAATTTGGCACAGGGGAAACCGTTCCTGCTTCAGTCCACGAGAGAAATGGGTGTTTTGTGAGAGTGCCAGCCACCCAGTGTTGCAGTGAAAACCTTAAAATGAGCCCGCCTAATAGATATTTAAAAATATATATGGTTGCATGCCCATCCAATTATTGTAATATATGCAATACACAAAATTAAGAAAAGCAGCACATTAAGTTGGAATTGAAGTTAGATTCTGCGGAGATTTGATTTTGGTTATTGCTTGCATATGAGAGCTTTGCACTTGAATGGTGATTCCTGCTGTTTGTGCAAAAAAGTAGAGAAATGCACTTAATGCATTTCACAGAGGGATCTCACCACCAGTGCTCTTGGTTCACTCATACATTTAGTGGAACACACAACAGACTTTCAGAAGTACTTCACTAAAAATAAGCACCCCCCATCCCTCCATTTCAAGCCACAAACACATTGCCTGGACCACACATTGCCTTTGTTCTGTATACAAATCAAGCCTGAAACATCTCAGAAGAAAAGGCCAGATATCTGAATGTGTGGTCCCCTTTGCTGGCATGATTACATCTGATTAAAACCCGCTTACCAGTTGACGCTGTTGGCTTTCACCACATAAATGTCATTATAATTAGCGGGACCTTTCTGAGCAGCGTGTAATTATGTTAATAATTGTAGAAGTAATAGCTAATAATAATGTTTATTCTGGATGTAGAACAACGTCTTAGCAATGTTGATGTGGTCCTGGTTTGGAAAACACATTGTGTGCGTAGGTGAATTACTCAAGATTCCTTAGCCGCATTTTTACTGTTTAGCTGATACTGTTATCCAATGTGAACGATCATTTTGTCCCGTTTATTCAGATGAGGGTGAAATGGTGTATTTAAATGCTTGCTTAATGGAAGGGAGCCAAGACTTTCCCTAAAAATCCTCACATGACGCCCTTAACCGCTGTTCTGTCTCCTTAACTGCTTTATTCTGTCTTACCTGGAAGCCCCCCTACTCAGTCATTTCATAAATTTGGCTTCACCTCTGTCTTCTTTCCAGCTTTTGGGAACAAACGGCACAATGAGGCAGCAGCCAGAGTAGTTATGGGGGCACCGTCCTCTCCGATAAAGTGACATGAAAAGACTTATTTATGTGGCATTCCTCCCCCGCGCCTGGAAAAAACTGACACCTGGATTAATTTAGGAATTAACTCTCTGAGTCTCTGAGCTCTGAGTCTGATCCGTCCAGGGAGGGCCTTGTCCCCCGTCTGGGATGCCCGTCTGGTCACCGACTGCCAATGGGTCCCTTGAAATATCATCACCCCCTTCGTGACGCTCAGCCCCAGAACGGATGAGCCAGACATCTGTAAATCAATTGGGGGGTGCGGGGGGTTTTATACTCTGCTGCTTTAAGGCTGTAAATATCCATCAGTTTGCAGCTGGAGTTAGCCTTTCCCAGCGGATACAATAACCCTCCTTGGTGAAGTTTGGAAAAGAAACTTTCTTCATGTTATTATAGAAATATCTTTGTAAGTTATTGCCTGAATTTGGGTATGAATGTCTAGGACTGTGACATTGAGAGAAAACTGTCCCTTTTCTTAAAAGATGTTGGCTCCTGCTGTACGTGCTGTGCACAGCTTGGATAGCGGGCCAAGGAGTGACTGATAGCCCATACACATTTTTTTCGACACAAATATTTAACCAGAAGGGGTCAATGAGCTCAGTTCGCAGCTCAGGGTTCCTTAAGAGAACTTATCTGCGCAGTTTAATTAAGAAAGATAAGGGGGAAAATGAAGTTCCAGTCTAAAGCACTCGTCGGGGGGGGGGGGGCGGGGTGCATTAGGCTTAATTAGCTTGTTCTGCAGCTGCAGTTTGAAAGCTGTTTTCCTCCGGTGATGTCCATGCTCGGCTTATGCACTTGTTCTGGTGGTGAGCGTCCTGAGGCGCTGCCGTCATTCCGGACCCCCTCGGAAAAAGCACCCCCCCCTCAGCAATCTCACGGAGAGCATTGTCTCCCGACGCCTCTCCCCGGTAACCCTAAGTAAGCCGGCGGAATTGCTTCTCGCTTTGTTTAAAAGGCGACACGTCCCACCATCTTCCTTCTGTCCTCGCCACCGCCAATCCATTAATCCCCCCCACGGCTTGTAATCTCATCCATTTAACGGAGGGGAAGTTCGGAGGTCGTCCCCCCTCTGAATCTGTAGGGCCCCCATGGACCCCCCCCCCCCATGCTGTTCAGTGTAGCTAATCTTCCTCACTCCTCAGGCCAACGGGACTATGGGGCGGGGCAGCCACCACACACCCCGTGCCCAATTCACCTCGCTAATTGCGTCGCCCCCTCTGACTCACTGGGGCTGACTCCGCCAGCGGGGTTAAAAGAACCCCCCCTCCCCCCATTCCCACCTGGTTTCCTCAGCCACGATTGAGAAATATTAGCCTAATCCTACCTGCAATGTGCAATTAAATGTCCGCCACTGATCCGAATTCGGCGCGGCTAATAAAACCTTTGGGGAAATTAAACTTCAGACCTGAAGCAAAAGAGGCTGGTTTGGTCCGGTCCCCCGACTGAGACAGCTCCGGGCAGGGATCACATTTGCTATTCAGATCTATACATAAATGTAGGCATGGTCTCGTGGAACCTGTCCCAGAAATGTATTCAGAAGCGCAATAAATTCCCCTCGATTGACGTTTTCAGTATGGGAGGGTAGGAAAATCAATCTGAAATGCAATATTGTCATATTTTACACCAGCAATGTTGAATATTGTTGTTGACTGACTTCCCATTGTATATCCATCCATTTTAAGAGCCGCGTATCGACCTGAGTCACAGATACCATATTAGGCAATTTGTTAAAATACGTATATCATACAGATCAGGGGTGCTGCTAGAGATTTGGGACCCCAGTCACCCAGGAATCATCCCAATGCTCCCTCCCCTAATGACACCCCTGCATACAGTCTTATGAAATATTTAAACACAAATATGGGATTATTAAACACTATTATCAGCCAGTACAAAAGCAATGATACGGTCGTCCCTCGGTTATCGCGTTTAATCAGACTCAGTTACAGACTCTACCGCGAAAAGTGAATTTCCGCAAAGTATGATTTATATTTATAAATCAAATATTTTCGTAGTCAGAGCATAGAAAACCTGTCTACGACCTTCTAAATACGGTTTTTTAAAGCATTACTAGAGCCCTCTAGACATGAAACAACACCCTTATTCACCATTACACTCAAATTACCCAATATATTAGACAAAATAAGACATATTAGATGTTACAAATATCATATCAAGAAGCGGCGGAGCCATCATGGGGCTTAGATAAAAGTTCTCAGAAATCTTAAAAAAAGATGCTTCCGATGAGTAGCGATGTAGAAGCGTGTATGAGAGAAGCGAACTTGGCCGGGATAGGAAGAGGATATAATTGACTTAGACAACCAAGTGCGTGCTGTATCATTTTCACTGTCTCGATCAACTTTTTAATGAATATTCAGTACTGTATATACTTTAATGAGCACAGTACTGTATTTGAAAAAACCACGATGCTTGTATAGTATTATAAGAACCAAATATTGGCTTTAATTCAAACTGTCCTGACTAGGCAGTAATTCACAGAGCAGTTCACCACCATGAAAGTGGTAATGAGGATTCCGTCCACGTCACCCTGTTACAGCCAGCCGTACCTGTTCACTGATGTGACGCACTGTGGTGTTATTTATGGGAACAGGCCATAAAGGATCATTCTGTCTGGCTGTTGTTCTCGGGCCCTGAATTTACGGCACCTGTTATGATTGATAGCGGACTTCTGGACTCTGTTAGCCAGCACAGAGAACATGACCTTAGACATTTAAATGTGGTTAAAAAGCAGATCTCCATAGAGCAGCCTCAAGTCGAGCAGATTCTCGGCCCTGATTGGTGAAATGCAGCCAACGTCTACTGTGCCCATTACCGAGGCTTGAGTCCCGAATCACGCTTGCATACCGACGGCCAGCCATCCTTTCTGTTGTCTGCAAGCTTTTCTATTTGCAGAGGTGGTCTTTCTGTTGACTGGAAGCCACACTTCTTAACTGTCTATGACAGGGGTCTCCAACTCCGGTCCTGGTGAGCTACTAACAGATTCACAGCTTCTGAAACATATCTGTATATAAAACTGTATATTTTGCAGAATAGTATAATTACATTGTATTAACAAATATTAGGAAGTAGTATTCAAGCAGAACTAGCTCGGGAATGGGTTTTTGTGAGGGAAAAAAGACAAAACAATTCAAGCAGAGTATTTCCTGTTTTGGGGGGAGGAAGTCAAACATTTAAACCCCCTTAAGGACATTTGTAGATTTTGCAGATCAGTGTTTTTCCCAAATGATTTGTGGTTTGTTTCTTACTTAAATCTTCATTTCCCCCCTCATGCATCGGTCTGGAACCGAGCCAATAGTTAATATCCGTCGTCTTAATCTTGTAATCATTCTCTTCAGAGATAAGGACTTTCGGTACCAGTGCATCTTGCCTGGATATGGCTCCACTGCTAGCCTGAAAAGGTCGACTTATTTTCAGCCGTAGACTTTTAATTAGCGGACCTTTGTTATAATACTCTCTGAGTCTTGATTACTTACGGGCCTCGAAGGAAACAGGGTCTTGAGCAGAGAAGGCCGGCAAGAGGCTGCCTGCTGTCACGCGATCATAATCGCACCACAACAGAGAATGGAAATGACTCGCCGTCCTCCATCGGATTAACGTTTCGCAGGAAACGTGCACCTTGCACGTGCCTGTGCCGCGGTATACTGGGAATTAAACTGGAAAAGCTGTTTTTTTGCATGTGTGAATCCCTCTTTTGTACCTTCAGAATGATGCAGATGTAATCGCGGCTGGGATCCCACATCCAGGAGCGGACTGGATGGATCCGCCATAGATACGGATTGGCAGCGGATTGGAGCGACATGGAACGCCTCCGCTCTGGATTGCGATTCGCAGATAAAGATGTCGAGCAGAAGGCCGCGGATCAATATGCAATCACAGCGGCACAGCGGCTGAGCCCTGCTGTGCCCCGTTCTCCACTGCAGGGTTGCATATTTGCGTATTTAGTATTATTATTACTCTTACTGTCATTATCCATCCACTCACCCATTGTCTAGAAGCTTATAATGGGTTAGGGTCATGGGGAATATTACTATTGATTTTTACTGTTTTTTTTATCTACACCCTTGTTAGGCTTTTTGCCTGCAAATTGCCATTAAAGTTGCTTATTTCTTATTGTATGTCTGATCAGTTTGCTCATCATTTGGTCACAGTTTGGTGGCAGCATCACCTCCTGCCTCCTGGACTCTTTCGGGAGGTGTCATGCTAGCCCCCACTCTGTGGCAGGTCTCTCTCCTCGGCAGCACATCCAATGAGACGTCTCGCTGGATGACCCTCCTGGGGGAGGCACTAATGCGAGACCCCTTTGATTAACACGTCGTTCCCACAGAGGAAGAACAAGCCAGCTCCCCAGGACCCCGCACAAACACCCCGCCGGGCTTCTGCCTGCTCTGGTTTCATGCGTACTTATCATGGGATGTGCTGTTAGCTACAGACATGGGGTCCATGCACACACATCTGCCCGTGGACTGCACATATAAGGACAAAAGAACTCTAGTATATCTACGTCCCTCGAACTCGAGCGGGCCGGCAAGCGCTGCTGCCCTATCAAAATCTCATTTAGGAAAGCACATTGAAGGATGTGGTCTTTAAGAGGTGATGGGAAGCCATTTTGTCAGCTGAGGCAATCGGGGGAGAGTATTAGTACCCTGTGTGGTGAGCAGGGCTGACTTACTGTACATAATACCTCACATATTATTACATCAGCTGTTTTATTGCCTCCTACAGGGATACTTAAACGCCTCTCGATTTGCTCTGTGGAATTTACTACCCAGCTACATCTTCACAGAGGTCAAATGATGGGGGAGTGTGACGTGTGTGTTAGAGATTGGGGGGGGGGCATTGGGGGTAGAGATGGGTGCGATATTCACTGGAGCAAGCCGGCCCAATGGTCTGGCAGGCAGTGCCAGTACTGTTGTTCACTCGACTTGGGGATGTGGAGCTTAACACAGAGTGTGACATGCAGTGCGACGCAGTTGAGTCTTTTCCCGCCGTTTGCTAATTCACTCCCGGCCTGAGGACCTGGCTTGGCATCAGAGTCAATAACCCGCTGCCAGTGACAACACTGGGGTTCCCCTTTAGACTGAGGAGCTTGAGGCTTTCATCCAAAGCGACCGATGCCTCCGTTTAACCTTTTACACGGCCGATAATCCTATAGGAACGGCCCAGGTTAAGCTCCTTGCTCATGGCAGCTATAGCAAAGCCAACCAGCCTTCGGATTGTAACTCCAAATCCTTACCACTGCTCTGCCCTGCCGCTCCTACCCTTAAGTATCAATCATTTAAACAGACCAGTTCATTATTCCAACATATTGCTGCAATAGACAGTCCATATTCTTATTTAAAAACCACATCATTCGCCTCACCTATTGCTGTAGGCAAACACTCCAAATCTCTTACTGTATAAATTACTGCCAGAATTTATAACCGGATTAGGTGTATGAACATTTTGGTTCTTGTGCCGTCTGATCTAGGGTTTTTTTTAATGTCATCTCATACGGAAAAGGGAATCACGAGCAGAATTTTAGCTTTTGTCTGGCTGGTGGAAGTTACCCAATGCTGAAGGTAGTGGAAAGGGCCCCCAGTCCCATGGGTCCTGGAAGAGCATTTGGGCTTTGTGACCCCATGAAATTTGGAAGCACATTTCTCAGCTCACCACTCCTCTTTTTTAAACCTCTTCCTGGGATTAAATGATTAATGCTGCTGCTGTTTGGCCTGAAGAGAGCCCCCAGCTGCTGTTTGACTAAATCACCCCAAACCCCCGTGTTTGGGGACCCTTAAACAGTGGTTTCTGTCCTGTAGTCAGACGTCACCCATACCCCAGTTATGCTGATCTGACTGACAAGTTCATATATATATATATTACCTCCCCCACATCTGGCTGTCACCTGATAAAGAGACAGCTCTAGCCACTTTAAATTGTTGGTTGAGTCCGTGATGCTGTCGAGGTACCTGATGCGTCTCTCAGGCACACCTGAAACCAGCACGGCACCTTGCGAGGAGCACACATCACATTTAAACACCACCGCCTGACAGCAACGTCGACCCAGGCCACCCCCGCCTGGCCGTGTCTGTTGGCACAGTCGTGCCGGTTAATGCTATCCTACCATATGCTTCTGTGGTTCATCTCTCATCAGTCTTCTAAACCGTTTGTCCAGTACAGGGTCACTATGTTAGTCTGGCAGCATGGGGCACAAGGCAGGGGTTTACCTGGAATGGGGCACACACTGCAGTCCATACATACGCAGAGAAATTTAACCTAGCTAAATCTAACCACGTCTTTCCAAGACCAGGAAATCCTATGCTACCCACCGAGCCACCATGATGTCTCATTTCCACCCATCCATATATGCATCCACCCATCCATCTATCTAATTACATTTCCTGCACAGGGTCACAAGAAGGTCTGCAGCTTATCCCAGGCCAAGAGCACAATGCTGGGGCACGGCTCGGACAAGATGGCATTTGGGTTTGATAAAAGTTAATTCCATACATACTGTGCAAAAGGTTCCAGACACATATCCTGTGCCAGTTGGGTGACTGGTACCCAAACGGACTTCTGTCCATTCTCTGGATTCTCCATCATCACCCACGGCCCGGCCTGGTTCCTAGTGGCATTTGCTGTGCCATATCGTATGCGCCGTCACTCCGAGTGCCGGCTGTTGATAATGGAGGGAAACAGAAGCTGCAACACCAGGTGCCAGGATGACTTGTTTACAGTCTGTATTTGCCGACTATTAGTTATGTCAGACAAGTGGACATGATGAGGTAATTTAACCCCCACATAACCCACATATATACAAAATTCCTGGAATTTATATGGGGAGAGAAAAGGCTTGTTTCAGGAGTGTAAATCTGCCGGCCACTGGCGTGATAAAGACACGGTCCCCTAGAGTCGGGGTGTGGCGACACAATGAACCTCTTAGAGCGGAAATAAAATGCCCGCATTAATTAGCTAGTGACAAGCTGACGCGACGTGCCTTTTCCATCGTGTGTCGAGTGTGACCTGAAATACCCCCGTTCATATCTAACCACAGAGGCTGCCTGAAAGATGAATAACTTCTCAGACATTGCCAACATCACGCACATGGACCATGCTGGCATCCTTGCCTGGCATTATGCATGGTAAAAGTACCATATTGTACATTCATTACATTTAAATGTATAAACAATAACAGTTTAACAGACGTTCAAAGAATTTTAGTAGCTACAAATAATTTCCATTATTATTAGGTGCCGTTTAGTCAACTACTGATGTCCATATAGTCAGTAAGCCCCCAAAACTTTCAGTCCTCAGTCCGAGTCTTCCGGCTTCATAATTAGTTCCCATTGTCAGTTACTGGCAGATCCATAAGTCTTCGATCCCTCTCGCTTTCGATCCATTAAGCTGTATTTGGCATCCCACACATTTGAAAAAGCTTCCTGTTATTGTTAACCCAGCGAATGCCCACAACTCCTTGGGATCCACTGTGGCTTCCGACTTCTGTTTTAGGGGAAGGAGTTTAAGGGGCACTTCATTAAAAATGCATTCTGGTAGGAAGACTCTCAGAACGCGGGGGCTGTTATAACTAGCCGCCAACAGATCAACCCCCCCAACCTCCACCCGCGGAATACGACCACGACCCGTCTTGAGGCAAAACCAGCGTCGGTGGTAATTATCCTCTCCCCTGGCGAACATAATTACCTTACATATGGAAACCCGCGATAGCCCACCAGCATCTGAGGTGAGAAGAACAGGGGGAGAGAACGAATTTTACCATCTGTCCTGTCGCGAATGTAATTCCCGCTCGTGAGTGTCATGGCGACAGCATGGAGGCGGTGGGGTAAGCGGTGGAGGGGTGGGATATGGAAGCATGTTTGTGGGTCAGCTACAGTATGGATTTCCTGGTTTCTGTTCTGTTGCGTAGCCAAATATTAGATGATTGCCATATCCTGTTGCAATTACCAGGGGTCAGGAGCTCTGTGTAAGAGAAGGTCTTACCCTACCCCAGCTCCGCCCGGGCCACACCTCGCAAATTCGATTTCGAGAATAAAAATTTTTTTTCCTCATTTCCACCCACATTTAACAGCTATACAGCATGTCTTTCATCTCCCTCTGTAAACAAATGTCTTGTAGACGGGTAAGCTTCATCCACAATATGAGGCCTACACAAGGCATATCCGTTTACCCTCTGAACACGGTACATTGTGTTGTTTAACCTGCCGGAAAATAATTGCGGATGTAAACTGTTTGAACTGCATATTAATGCCAGTTCAAAGCCCAACCTTGAAATGAAGTTTTCTTTTTGTCTCCCAAAGAACTGAAATGTGCGCATTGTGTCGGTCTGATTTGAAGCCCTCTAGAGAAATATATATTGTAAAAAGAGGAACCTATTGAATTTCAAAAGGCTTCTCTGTGGTGACACTGTTCCATGTTTCAAAACTGTCACCATGAAACTGACTATATGTGACTGGATTGACATATTACCCTACATCCTAATTAGCGCCTATTCAAACGGGAACAAATTACAAAGTAATGGACTCATATTTGTTCGCCCACCACAACAAAAAAAATTGTTTTGTTTAATCTCTCACTCTCCCTGAAAATTCTGAGGCTTTCAGCTGCACTGTATCTCAGGTGCTGATTAATTTTGCGAGTGTTTGCACGCGCATGGGTGCGTGCGTGTGTGAGTGCTTGCATGTGCATGTGTCCTCCTCCGGATCTGTCATCGCTTAGCACGTCCTCCAGGTCAGTTGGCTGAGCTGGTGCATTTCTAATATTATGGTCTTCCCACCCGTTTCCTAGTGGCAGCGGCTGGTGTGCCGAACAATCAAAGCATTGTGGTTAAGCAGTTTGAATCACATGATGCCCTCAGCTTTCAGTCTACCACCCATCTCCCCGTTTTCATTTGCCAACCTTCTCTGGCAGTCTTGCTCTCAAAGTTGAAGCAAGCAATTGGTTGAGGCATTCATCAAAAATGAGGGCCTCATTTTTCCTCTACGCAAGCAGTAGTAGGAATCCCCCAAAGCGTCCATCGCCTCTGTACGGGACTGCGTCTGTCCGACTCCACATTGGTTTCTGATTTCAAAATGCACTTCTGCCGGCATATTCAGCCGCATCAGGCCCCTCGTACCCTTGGGCCAAGTGCTCTCGTGCATCCTGGGCTGCATAGATGGATTAGAGGGCCACTTCAGAAGACGGAATATAGCGTCCTGCATGCGATGTGCGTGATAATCAGGGAGCCTCGCTGGGGCACTCGGGCGTGTTAATCGTCACCCAAAGATGACATGGTGTTTCAGTTTCGGAGTCAGATATGCGTCGGGTTCTAGGCCCGTCTGCTCAGTTGCCTTAATTTCACCAAGAATTGTTTCCAAAGGCATTGATTGGGCTCAGCTGGGCTGTGTCTTATTAAATAAATGGATTTTTCCTGCCCAGTCATGGCTATAAAACTCGCACGCCTCTGGGTGTGAGTAGCGCACAAATCGATAGGCTCCAAAAGCATCGTGCTGTGACAGGAAATATCACCGAGAGGAAGGGAAAAAAAAATACGTATGCAGGTGGCCATGGTAAGCGGAATGAGCACCACCGATCCGCCGGTTCATCTTGGCTGTCGATCGGGTCGCGACCCGGAGATGGGAATACCGAGGACTCGGAGGGGTGGTGAGAACGGATGGGGGCCATGTTGACGAACTCGGATGGACGTAAAAGAACGGTGGCCGATTGGCCACGGCGGTGGGGAGGAAGGGGTGGTCGATGGCCCCGCCTTTCGCGTTTGCACTTTTCGCCGGCATCCAGGAGCAAGGCGGCTCGGCTTGCCGGGATAGATTCTCATCACATGTGGGCGTGACTGCAGCAGAAATGAAAAACAGCCCAAGACGAATCGTCCTTCATCTGACTGACTGGGCCACCACTTTGGGGTCTTTGTCCCCCCTCCACACACACCAAAGCCCTGTGCACTATTGGTAGATGGACCAGGATTTGAGGTTTCTGCTGGACATCCATTTATAGACAGCTTTCCCAAGAGAGGATCTTGTGGTGCGTTCCATTATACCTTGGAGGTCGGAATCCGAGTCACAAACCGAGTTTTCGAGGCCGGAAGTGACGACATGCGCGCTCCCGTTTCTCGAAAAATCTGAGATTATCTCGGCGCAG
>JAODKL010000044.1:5867243-5887960 GCA_026780765.1 Petrocephalus schoutedeni
AACTGGAATGCATTCGACTCGGTTTTCCTCGAGTTTTTACCGGATGTGACGTTGTCCCGAGTGCCGAGTTCCGACCGTCGAGGATAATGGAACGCACGAATAGTAACACAGTAAGGTCATGGGGGCCTATTCTAGACAGGGGGACTATATATGATGCCAGTCAATCTCAGGGCACACGCTCACCAGTTCACCTTCCTGCATACTTTTAAACCCACGTTACACAGGGAGAACATGCAAACTCCACACACAGAACACAGATAGAACTTGAACCCCTGACCCTGAAGGTGTAAGTTAATAGCACTGCCCAGCGAGCCACCACACAATGGCAAATGCGGTTATCATAGTGGAATGATACTGGCCTAAATTAACATTAATCATCTTTTAAATTAAGCGTATTTCAATTCGGGAAAAAAAAGTGTTACTAGTTCATTATTGCAAAAATCATGAATTTGTTAAAATCATAATGTTTATCACCACCATATGGTTTTTTTTAATGGCCCACAAGCTGAAACGACATCAGATATTTGCCGAATAGCAGCTAAAGGAGCACTGTAATTAACTGTAATTAACATTTCCCCAGTTTTATGTCTCTGGCGCCTGCAAGCGCATGAAATTTCCACAAAATATATGGCTGAAGATTTGCCCATTTTCTTTTTCCGGTGTCCACATCTTACTTTTCTTGTATCAAGTAGGAAAAGCGTGATTAATCAGTGGGATCGGCGGATCAAGCGGTGTGAGAGGTGTAAATTCGGAAAGAGTTCTGAGGGAGGTGATGGAGGCCCCCGAAATAGCGTGTACCTGACCGAGCCCGCCTGGATCCGCAAGGAAGGCAGCCGCATCGGAATGGCGCCGGCACGTGGGCCAGCCTCGGCGAGTGAGTTATTCGCGTGTCGGTGGCCGGCCGACGCGGAGCCGGTGATGAATGTCGCACCGCGTCATGCTTTAATGGAATTCCCTGTTCCTCTGCAGCCTGACAATAAAGCGGATAGCCTCGCAAAGAAATTGATGTCCGACAATCATACTCTCCTTCTTCTGTACTTTTTATACTCCTGGCCTCTTATTACAGTCATCATTAAGGTTTTGATGTCTTAAAGCTATAGCGTACTATTTGAACTATACTGCTGGTTTTATGTTTAGAATTTTCAGTTTCCCCCCATGGTTTAAAAACGTAAGGTTAGCAGAAGTGTCTGTGTGTGTGTGTCTGTGTGTTCTCTGCTATGGACTGGCATCCCATTCAGGGTGGCTGCTGGCCTGTTCCCGGTGTATTCTGGGATACATGTCATACTCGCCATGACCTCAAACTCGATAAACAGTTATGGAAGATGGATGGATGGTTCACTTTATTGCTGAACTTTTTTTTTTTTTTTACAAGAAAAATCAATTTTTTACATTTATTTTTAGGCCCTCTGACTTTGTAAGGCCAGGAAGATCCTTAAGCGGTGTTTTCATAACTGAGAATTTCTGTTAAAGGATCTGGCATTTTCCTGGCACCGAAGGAAGCGATGCAGGTTCTGGCACCCACCTTGAAACCTCCGGGCGCAGTTAAAGTGCACCGTCGTGTTTGTGAAAGTGTCCAACTCATGGGGACCGGCCCTTTGTTTGACAGCTGCATTTAAATGGCTAATTTCGTATCTCTTCCTCAAGTGAGTCCTGCTACTCCCCAAGCACATGGTCTTCCTTAATTGTCTTGGCAGCCCTTACAGAGGTGTTCCTTCCTTCCCTGGCAGTGTGGATGGGGGGGGGGGGGGCAGCAGTGACCTAATTCTGACGGACAGCGGGAATCCCCTAATGAGGGAGCGGCCCAGGTCGTGAGACAGTATCCCTGTGGCACTGGCAGCTTGATCCCCGGCTTTGTGTCCGTGTCAAAGACCCTAGGAGCTTCCGGTCCCCTGCGCTGCTTGTCACTGGCCTGCTGTGTGGCTTCAGCCAGAGAGGCTGTGCTTTATATGTGTAAGGCAGAGCTGTGCGAGGGGTTTACATGTCCCATACTAGTTGTTTTTCTTTTTCTACGTTGCTTCATAGCTTCCTGTGGGGGGGTGGGGGGGGGGGCTGAAGGCAAGGGTACAGGGGTAATAGCTAAACTCACACAACCACAAAATAAGGTAGCATAATTTTCACATTTAATATATCACAGAAGTGGGTTTTTATTTTTTTTTTATCGGTTGAATATTTTATGCTTCGGTGTTGTTATCTGGGCGAAAACCTGACCACGAAAATAGTTCCTTATGAAATCTTAAATATCGTGGCTCTTGGACCATATCTCGGAACTGGGAACATGGGAGGAGACGTTGCACATATCCTATCAAAAATGTATTTTGACCGAGATGCCCATTTTCGAACAGGAAAGATCCGATTCCATTCCAGCTGGGCAACGGGAGACATCCCGTCTCCCTAACGAGTTTGGTGTCGCTCATTGCCATTATTTCAATTACTGGCGTTTCCTCTGCATATGTTTTTGCGGTGCAGTAATTGCAGCCCCCCAACCCCCCAGACCCATTTCCAAATGTATGTGGGGGGTTGGGGGGGTTGCACTCAGTGTCGAGAAACGGCAGCATTATACTATCAGGCCATCTATTGATTAAGACTTACCGCAGTAAATGGAATTTTTAGCAGGCTCCTCAGACATTGGGAGACTACAATACCCATCGGTCATTCAGGCCATCAACCTGTCTGTCATCCGGCCTACGTCCCCTCCCTCTCTGTCTGCACTTGCCTGCATCACACGCCTCCACAAGGCGCGATGCACAGAATGCCGGCTCCAGCGCAGCGGGTTCGCGCTTGGCCGTGATCAGCCATTAGGTCTTCATCAAGCCTCTTCTTAAATAATTAAAAAGTAATTAGCGGGCTGACGGAAAATTGACTGAAACATGAAAAGCGAAGTGACTTCCTGGGATTACCTTTGATCCAGGCGGGACTGTGGGATGCTCTCCGTGTCAGTGTCTCCGGTGGAAGGAAGCTAACTTGATTAAAATGTCTCTTAGTGCATGAGAGGTCTGATAAAACAGCAACAAAGTGATCTCTACTAAAGTGATCCACTTGTAAAAGAGAGAGGGGAAAAAACACCAACGCTTGTTAGACAATGTGTAAAACGTGTCATCAAAGTTAGATTATTCTGCCCTCCGCGTTTTGTTATGTAGATTTCTTTTTTTCAAGTCCAGCATGTCAGGATAATGGGGGGGTGGGTGTCTATTATCTGTAGAATAAACAATACAGCCTGTATCAGAAGAGGTCCAGCTATTTTAATTAGTTCTTCTGCCATAAACACCTTAAGTGAAGTAATTATTTTTAAACCCAATTAAATGGAGAGGGGTCTGACTGGAATCTGGGATTCCCAGCAGCCAACGTAGGAGGAAGGGATGCGGAGGAGAGAGGCTGCAGCGCAATTAAGACGTGGCGCGACAGAACGTGTGGGTCACCCGAGCCACATCCAGCAGCATTGGGGTGTGACAGTGACAGTTTTTAAGGACCCCCATCCATAATTGCCGCCATGTGCAGATGTCGCTAATTATTTCTTGCAGAGGTGCAAACAGCGCAGTGGCCCGTGGCGGCCGTGTTTGTCCGAGGGCTGCACCGTCGCGCGTTTTTCCTCACTTGCAGCAGGATCCCATAGGGCCATGAAGCGTGCACTGGCTTCCACCTGAGCTCAGCTGACGTGGGACTCAGATCTTGGCTCTGAAAGTGACTGGGGTTCCTTGGAAAACCCTTGAAATTGCCCAGAATTTGTGTGCAAGCTGTGCAAGGCAGAAATTAGCATCCAAAGGACATCTGCAATAAACATGTCATGTGACTGCCACAGCAAATCAGAGCTGACATCCAGCCAGATGATTGGGTCTGGTTTGATCACAGGACATCTGAGTGTTGGGTTTACACTCTCAAGGCAGGGTGACTCTGGGATGGGGCGCCTTACCTCAATCAAACCACGGAAGGGAGGTCCAAGGCATGATCATACAGAACTAACAGCATGCTGGTATTTTTTACATACATATGTCTAAAAGGGCCTGTCTCAAATGAGATCTTCACCGTTACCTGATCAGAAAAAAATGTTCGGGGAGGACCTTAGGAATAAGTGATTGTATCAAGACTCACACTTTGCGTTTTGTACTACTTTGTCATAAGTTTCTGGAATAAATGTTGTGATGAAGTTGTGATCAGAAAATTACATAAGCTGGTACCTTATGGACTGAATGCGGGTGGATTTAGCTTTGTTTATATGGTCTTTGTAAGACTTGATTTACTTTTCAGATGTGGACACGGAGCTGGGAGGTCTTGGTCGTCTTGCATGTATTGGATGGACTTTTTAGGAACTTTGAAGGTTGTCAGACAAATACTAAAAGGAGCTCAGGGCTGGGGGTGGGGATGACAAAACGAGAGGAGGGGTGGCTAGTGACTCACACACCCATACCCTCATACCCTGTTTGGCCAGCAGAGGGAAGCATGTCTATTTGTAAAAGCTGATTAAGACATTAAAAGGGGGGAAAGCTGTGCGTGTGTGTGTGCATGCGTATGCGTGCCTGCTTGTGTGTATGCATGCACCCACTTGTGTGTGTCTTTGTGTATGCATATTTGCTCCTTGTGTGTGCCTGTGTATGTGTGTTTGTGTGCATGCCCACTTGTGTGTGTGTGTATCGTGTCCATTCATTTGCCTGCTTGTGTGTGTATGTGTGTGTGCTGCGTTTGTATCCATGCGCTTGCCCGCTTGTGTGTGTGTTGTGTTTGTGTCCATGTGCGTGCCCGCTTGTGTGTTTGTGTCCATAAGCTTGCCTGCTTATGTGCGTATGTGTGTGTGCGTGCATGTGCTTTTATTTAGTTAGAGGGAGAGCCCCTGGAACATCTCCAGCACAATGGAGCATAAACTTTCTGTGCAGAATCTATGATCTGCGGACAGCTCTTCCAGGCGCAGCGAGGTGGGCCCGCGCCTTTCTGCTCCTGCCTGCCTGGTTTCCATGACGATAATAGGCATAACTACATTTGCGTTGCCGTACAAAAGCCCTGCGAGCGTTAGCGGAGGCCCGGCTTAAGCACTGGATGGCGCAGACGTGCGGAACGTGCCGACAGTCGCCGGCATCATCCTCGCTCTTCCTCTGCCAGTGGAACAGCAATTAATTTGGCTTTCTCATCCCCTTCTAGAGCAGGTGTAGCCCTGCGTGACTGTGGACAAGAGAGAAGCACGCTGTCTCCAGCACAGAAGATACGGGGAACCTCGCTCTGGCCTGAATTTACCGTACAACTATACAGCTATCTGTGAATTTACAACCCGGAGTTTGTTTTTAATCTGTTCCACAACTATTCCATAAATGAACCATTAACAAAATAAAAGCCCATTAATCTCTCTAAGCACTGGCCAACACTAAGGCATATTTTGACAGATATTTTCTGCAGCCCATCGGCAAAACCTCTCTGCCAACTCTGGCATGTGAGCCAATGACCTTTTGATCACAGGCACAGTGTCCTAACACACTGAGCCACAGAAATGAATGGACTTGGCTTTTTTGTGGATAAGTATTATCTATTTCTTTTGTATTAGCACACCCACTTTTTAAGGGAAACCTGCGAGTGAAGATGTTTAATTTGATCATTGTCTTCCCAGGTGTTAGCCATCCTCTCAGGATTACTCCGAAGTTCCCGGCAGCCAGCTGCAGTCAAATAAAAGAAAAACTCGGTATGGCATCAGTGAGCCGTTTCTGAGTGGTCTCCAGGAGTAGCCTGACCTTCCCACAGTCATGCGACCGCCGCTTACAGGCCGAGAGCCCCAGGTACCTCGGTGAGAAGCACTTTGAAAACCCATTACGGGAAGGTCGTTACCCTTCCAGGCGTCGTTGGGCCCGAAGCCCATTTTCACGGGGCTGAAGTGTTTACCGCCTGCCAGTGGGGCTTCTTCTTCCAAGCAGCTGTCCTGAAACACGCACCCAGTGGAATGTTTTTGTTTTTACAGTGGAGAGCAGTGATGGCTATACTACTGTCCCCTACAGGCTGAAAGATACAAATATGTGGCCCCTGTCATCAGTTTCACTGACATGTAAGACCCTGACCCCAAGTGACGGCCCCAGAAGTGGGTCCCCTCCCCCTGAGTGAAGAGTAGGACCTGGCTTGCAGTGGGGGGATGAGGTGGGGGGGGAGCGGAGATACCACCCGTCGCCGCATCAAGAACTCTTGCATTTATTTAACGCCTACCATGCTGCGAAGAGTGGACAAGTTGCATCTGGTCCTCCCTGGGCACGTTTTATCTTGTCTGTGTGTGAGACTTTTATCAATTCGAATGACCAAAGAAATGCGAATTAGTTCCCAGGAAGCGTTTCAAACTGTCCCGTAATTCTGGAAATAAAGGAGATAAAGGGATCAGATTTGAAAATGGATCCAATTAAAAGCGGTTCAGGATTAATGATTCATTTCTCGGGCCCCTGTGTCCCCAGACTGAACCCCTGCCCTTTTCCGGAACGATCCAGCCGCATTAGACTATCGCCCACCGTGGTAAAATTTAAAGACCTGTCTGTTATGCCTTGAGGACCCTGTCAGCGTCCCGCCCGCTTCTAGAACGTTCTCCAGGCGTTCATAGTGTGCCGAACAGATGGCACGGTTGCGCGGGCCAGCCGTTGAGTTGCAGTCAGATCGATGGCACAGCCACGTCCCGCATACACCCCCTCCCCCCCGGGGGGTCTGCTATGGCAGATCGCAAACGAGGAGTCTGGGGGTAAATTGCTCGGTAATGGCAGTGGCCCCATTTGCGCAACGCTTAATTCCTGCCATCTGGGGGCAGACAGTGACCTAACGGTCGTCGACTGTGAGTACAGGAGCCTAGGGGGATTCTGATATGGAGCCCCAGAACATAGGCCTGAATCCTTTCACTAAAGCATCCATCTGCCTCGGGATCCAGAGTGTGTACTCTTGCTGAGCGCGGGGGAAGGTTGCTGAAGATGCCAGCCCATCGCACTCACACCTCAGAGGCGAGTAACCGGTCCATCTCCATCCTGCCTCACACATCAGGGGCCTTTTTCCGAAAGTGCGAGGTGATCCACCAGGTCGCCCCGCCAAGACATCCGGATGTGCAAATGAAGGTAAAGTGTGATGGTGAGAGTGAAGTCACCTTCACTAAATAGTTCCTGGGCATTTCTCCTCATTAAAGGCCTTTCCAGCACTGATGTCCTCTGGCCCCAAGTGTCCTCCGTCGTCACACTGGCTGATGGGTGATCTGAAGCTTTTGCGAGACTGTGAGGAGGATTCTAGGAGCATAGCTGGAGTTTTGACTACTTCACTACTGCTGACATTTAAGATCTCATTAAAAATATCTGCTACATAGATATATACAATCCTATGGTATATAATAAGCAACTGAGTACGTAATGAGCTATCAGGACCAGACAGTGAAAACTACATGTGGAAAAGGGGAGGGTTAGACTTGAAGTATATAACACTGATGAGTGAGGATGGGTTAATGGTCTGACAGGACACATCGCAATATTATAGACCCATACCACAGTAAATAAATAAATCAAAGGTGTAACTTCCGGTATATAATAAACATAATAGCTTGCTGAATTTTATAGTGGTGAAGTTTTATAGTGTTATTCAATCTGTATAATTGGCAGCCATTTTGTTGCACCACACAGGCTTTTTGGGTGATGAGGTAAGAAGATATTTAGGCCAATGACTACCATGGGAACCCCTGTCAGTTTCTATTTTTTCCCTTTTTTGCTGTACATTTATTAGTATTATTTTTTAGGTATCACATTTAAAAGATGTGTCAGGCCATTTGTGCAGCTTCCCAAAGATGAAACAAATAAGAGTTGGACGTTAGACTCCCGCTCTTTTCTCGAAGCAGTTAGGGAGCGGATTTCCGGAATAATGTCCCAACCTCGGAGGGCCTCATTATTTGTGCTCGTGTTACAGTTTTTTTTTCCTGGGTGGAAAAAAAGAAGCTCAATATAAACAAAAGGCTTTAAAAAAAAGCAAGGAAGAAGCCCCGCAGCCTATTTTCACAGACAAGCTGTTGGTTAACGCGATCACACGGCGAGAGAGGGAGCCGGAGGTCCCTGAGGTGCTGTAAACCTGAGGGGCACGAAATCGCATAACCCCCCCCCCCCCCCCCCCCCCCCCCCCAGCAGTACATGACTTATCATAAGTCACGGGGAAGTGGAGGGGGGCGTCATGGTTCTCCGTTTATATCACAATTTATACATCATTAAATATTTGCAGAGTAGTCATTACCGCCGTCTTATCGTCCATCATTATTACAGTTGCGCCGTACCTCTCTTAATGCCCCATGCTGATTCTCGATTACGTCGTTCTAAATAGCCGATGTTCAGACCATTGTTGCCATTATTCCGGTTTTTTTTTTCCTTTTTCCTTTCACGGGGTGTTAAATTGCCCGTTGTACTTATTGTTCCTGTTAACTTGTCACCGGCTTGGCTGTTCCTCTTCCCTCCCGTTTCGCGCGCGTTTCTGAAGAGCGCTCATCTCAAATTTTACTTTCAAATCAAACCGGGGTTTCCCGAAAACAAAAGTAGGAGCAATTTTCCCGCGTTATTGTCCTATAATATGTACGCAACGCGGATAAACACGCACACAAACACAGGCGCGCGAACGCCCCGTAAAATCAGCTCACAGCTTAATTTTCAGTTGTCTTCATTACATAATTACAACCCGACAACTGCACGGTACACAAAAAAACAACACCTAACACCCCGTGGCGCATTCAGCTTGTTCATTGTTCCCACACGCACAGTTCCATTTAATGTGACGCCCCCGATTTGCACAGAGAAACATGTAAGATTAACTCTTATAGTATGCTTGAATTTCTTATTGCGTAGTAACACATAGGATCGCATCAGACTCGTCCGATGATTCATCCTCGACAAAGTACTCTAGGGCTCCAGAAAACCCCACTAAATTATGATATTAGTTGTTCCCCACCTCCATCATAGCTATGAATTTGCACTTAAAAATTCAGAAAATACTACAGTAATTACCTCGTAAACAGGACCAATTTTTAGTACTAAGCATCAGGTAAGAGTAATATAGTAATATTATCAGCAGTGACATAGTTCTAACAGAAGGAAGCGTTTTCTCCCTGTACTCCCAAGCAAAACATCCCTGCAGGGGTTATTTCTATTGTGCTTGTTGTGTTTTTTTCCCCCCTACTGTGTCAGAGGTTAAAAGCTTGACATAAAAAAAACATCACTGTCTAATTATCATAAGACTGCATGACCATTATGAATTTTGTGTTGATTGGATGTGTCCATAGCAGGAAAACTGCAGCTGTGAAACTTCGGTCTTATTTAATACCCTGTAGGAGTATTTTGTCTTGTTTTCACTAAATCATTCACGTTGGCAAAAGAACATGCACAAAAGATTATAGATCATTGGTGCAACAGGCATGTTTTTATCCTAAGCTACTTCTGCCTTTAGTCAAACTATGTAGATCCAAGATGGTTCAGCTCCACCCATAAGAAGCCATAACTTGTGTGGGTGTATTAATCTACCAAGTGAAGATGCGCTGAATCGGTTGTTGTTGATGAATCATGTTTAGCTGTTAGCATGGCAATTTAGGCCTCGGAAACCACAAGACTGCCGCTTTTCAGGTTCAAGAGGTCAAGACTTGTCTCACAAGGTATCCTGTGGCTGTACCCTTTGCCAAGATATTTAACTGGAAAAAAAATCAGTTAAATAGAGTCAGGGGCAGCATTTTGTCAGAAAGATTTTTTTCAGTGTCCCAGCATGAAGGAGGGTGGTTGGGTTGGGCGGTTGGCATAGGCCTGACCTGATTCCGTGCTCTTACAGCATGTGGTTGTCATTCTGTGACCATCATTGTTTACATGAGTTACCACAGCATGTATCCAATTCAGAATTCTGAATGCCCGCATGGGAATTTACAAATTGTGTCCATCATAATTTAACCAACAGTCATCGGCCGCTTCTCGTGCACAAAAGATCAAATGTTCGTCCTCGTAATAAAATCCTCTCAGCATTGCTTCTGGTGATTTTAATTTTTGTTTTTTTAGTACAGTAAGCGTTCATGAAATAGTCTTGATTAAGTTCATTTTACTGACTGGGTACTGCATTTAAGATTTTTTTTTCTTTATCTTCAGCCTAGAACACACCTTCTATGTTCACCTAGGGGATACACTCACCAGTATGTGTATTTTTCCTGCCCCTACAGTATATATATAAAAATATGTGATATCTCCACCCAGAATGTGTGGTTTCCTATTAGCTCGTCCGCTTCTCTTGCCATGAGAGATAAAATGCAATCCAATTTCAGCAGCACTCTCTGGCTCTCCTGGTGTCTCTCCCCTGACTTAGCCCCGTGGCTTTGAAATGAGATGCTGCATTTCACGAAAGAAAAAAAAGAAGAAGATGAAGCAGGTTTACTGTTGCCAGAGGTGCTGTGTACTTTCCTAGGCGGTCTGATAACCGGCGGGTCCCTAAGTCTGCTCCCCGGCGCCCCCTGGATGCGCTGTGGCTAATTGCTTGAGAGAATCTAGTCGCGGAACATGTACAGTCTCGCTACTGAGCCCGTGAATATTCTGCTGGGAAGCTTTATAGAGATTGTGCAGGAACAAGTGGGTCACAGAGGTGATTCCCCACAATAGGTTTACCCATATTCAACCTCACAGATGATATGTGGAGGAATTACCAGGAGGGGGCAGAGTGGGGGTGGGGGTGTTGTGAAAGGGTCCAGACTTGTGAGCTGAGAGTTATGGAGCAGGAAATTTTGTTGACCCCAGTCTGGTCACAGGTGAGGGCTCCGTGAATGAAGGTGTCCACTGCATTTAATCCAGACATTTCGAAGACAAAAGAGACTCAGAATCTTTACCACATTTGCATGGCAGAGATTTACCCTCAAAGTGCCAGCTTTAGGATTCCTACGTGCACCATTTTTTCATGGCACGTTTGAAGAACTCACTTTCACAACTCCCAGTCCATTTCCCATTTGCCAGGCAGAATCGAGAAGATGAAAAAACATGGCTTAGAATTTTCTTCTTAAATTCGCTAATCTCTAAATTACACAAAAAGAATATATTTAGCCTCTTCTATCCTTCACCGATAAAATGCTTAAGACTTTCTTAGAATAAAGGACAGTATTTAATATGAGTGTTTATAGCTAAACAGTCAGTACTCTTTCATATTCCAGTTTCAATGTGCTGTTTAGTTTCTCAGCAAAGATCAAAAAGCAATTTGGGTCTGTATAAGTCTTTAACCTTAACCTAGAGTAAGCAGACAAAGGTAAACAGAAGGCTGTTATCAACAAGAACCTCTTTATTAAGTTCGAAATATAAAGCTTTCGAAATAAAGTCACGGTTTGTTATATAGATACATTTTAGTCATTACTTCAGTAGGATCTCCTCTTTGCGGAGAACTCCACTGTGACAGCAGAAGTCATTAAAATGGCCCCATGCCCGTGAATGATCAGGATCAACTGAAATCGGGCCCCAGTGGGGCCCACGGGGGTCACTCGCGTTGAAGGAGTGGAGACAGGGCGCTCCGAGTTTACACGTCCAGGCCGTGCAACGGAGGCAGTGCTTCGAATTTTTTTAAATCACAGCCACTGATGGGAAGAGCAAATGGGACCACGGGGAAGGTTAACGATGGCGCCTGACCCACTCGGATCTTATGTAACGGCGCTAACGATGATGTGCGGGAAGCGCTCATACACTCACATAGGCAAAGCTGTGCTGGCTAGAGGGGGCAGGAGTTTGACTTGGCGGACATGAAAACTGCCCAGACCCCCTGTGCATTGCCGTCTTGTGGAAGGTGTCATGTTTATTAGTAGTTAATGCTAACATTCCTTAGCATAGTAAACAGTTCAGCTTGCGGTCGTTAGCACTAGAGGGTAACATTTCAGACTGCCGATACCGTCTTTAAGACCTTGTGAAATGGTGGCATTTATTAACGATTAATGCTAATGCTCCCTAGCATAATGAAAGGTTCTCCTCGTGTCTGTCAGTGCTTAACACTAGCCTTTCCATCTGGCAGCGTGGTCTTTCTGCCACCGTAAATGCGTCATGTCTATTAACGCTGAATTTTAACGTTCGTTAGTGTAATGTGCAGTTCTCCACATGCTTGTTAGCAGTTAGCGGTAACATTTCAGGCTGTCCCTTTGCCTACCAAGTGCATTACGTTTCCCAGAAAATAGCGGTTATGCTGTGGACCATTGTCAGCTAATTTCTGCCAACACTGCTGAGTGGAAGGTAGACTTTGCTAAATGACTTCACTGACTGCCTCATTTACTCTGGATATATAAGACCTTGCTTGTGCTCCGGACAATGCAAATCTGCCCGACAACATTCTTCACAGGCAAATTTTTGGCCGCATAACGATCGATTTATCCTTTTGAAGGAGACCAACCTGAGGCATGATTTAGTCTTGCAGTAATTTCAACATGCTGACTGTAAATCCACTGCTTGTTGTGTCGCATACGAAAAACACCCTTCTCATAAACATCGGAATATTCAATGATGATGTCATGCTGTCAGGATTACAGTCGAAATGAATTGATTTTTTTTCTTTTTTTTCTGACCTAGAATGGCATTAAATTGTATAAAATGCACTATAATTGGAAGTGCCAGAAGCTCAATAGGCAGAAGAGGCCACGGGCTTATTGTGAGAACAGTAGAAGGGCATCGCTATAGAAACAGTTGCTATATATATGTTTTATATGAATATATATGTGCACACAAACAGCCCCGAATAGCTCCATTTTGCATCGAATTAGGTCTTAAACAAGCTCATCCGTCAAGTGCTCTTTAAATCCAGTTGAGCAGGTGACAAAATGGTTTTGAAAGACTAGGTAGACCTAGAAGACTACAGGATTATGTGCGCATAAAATAAGAGGCTTGTAACGCAAAGCATAAACCCAGCAGCCTGCAGATGGTTAGATAAATAAGCCGAGGCACGAGTTTGCCTGACATTTAAACGCAAACGCCATAATTCAGTCGGACTACACAGGATCTATTACTGTAACGTCATCTGTATTCTTTTCAAGAGATGTCTTTTTGATTGGACATGTTAATTAAATTTTTCTTATGGTCCTGATAGATTATTCAGTGCAGTTAATTATAAATGAGAGTATCAGGCAGTGGTGTCTACTTAAGTGTGGTGGGTGGAGCAGAAAGCAGATTCTTCGTTTCTATTGGCTCAGAGGGTTTTTGAGTGCCCTTGGCTTACTAATATGACTGGAGTTGGTGAGGAACAGTGATCACGTTCTGTCGGCCTCCTCGTGAGAGCTTCGTGATGAGATTCCTCAGGGATAGGGGATCCACACACAAAGCCAATTGGACTCCAGAATGAAAAATAAAAGTTGTGATCAGGGACGGAAAGAAAAGTCAAGAAGCCGGAAGGTGTGAAGGGAAAGGCAGGCACACATGCAGATACGGGGAGATCGGTGCACAAGCTCGCACTAGAAAGGGGATCGGAACACACTCTCGCCGGGCAGGGGATCAAGGTCAATGTGCATGCAATTCCACACAGAGGAGCACTCCGGGGTGAAGCAGGGCGAAGTACAGTAACACTGTAGTAACACTGGGTAACTGGACTTAAGTCAGACAATTCCTTGCACTGATGGAACCGGTTTAAACTGGTTAAGTAGGCTAGACAATTAAGGGAAACTAGGAAGAGGAGTGAGACACAGCTGAATCCCTCCTCCAGCGAGGGAGATCTATCAGGGAGGTGTGGGGACAGGGTAGTGGACCTCACAAGTAGATCCATTTGCATGGTACAACGTCCCAAAGGGATTGGTATATAAGTTCAAGGACTGAAGTTTTGATTTTGACCACATGTGCAGATGTAGTTTAACTGGGAATACACAAGAACAATGGAAGAAAAACATTCAGGTGTTTTGGCTGATTAGACTGAAGACTTTGGATCAAATTTAACGACAGAGCCAAGTTCCCAGTTTTCGATAGGAACCAATTCATTTGGAAATCATTGTTCGAGTAGCTGTCAGGTGTGACGAATCCACACCGTATCAGTCCTGTTAAGCTTGTTTCGCAGCACAACGCCTCATGGAATGTCTAGGTTTTATTAATCACAAGCAAAACAGCAAAGAACAAGTTGGGAAATGAATGAACTTCTTTTAATTAGATCGAAAAAACTGATGACATTATCTGGTGGGCGAGGAGACCTCACTTGCCAGTGAAAGGAAAAAATATCAAACTGCCATCGTATGAGTAAGAACCGTACTCAAGCAGCAATGGGGAGGCAGTGTAATTAATAGAGAATGTGTCAGTCATTGTGTGTGACACCCTTCCTCCTACAGGTGTGCATTCTAATCAGATTCTGACCCAGGAGCATAGATTGACATTACATGAGGTGAGTAGCACCAGCATGATTTGGAAGTACAGATGATGCTTCCTGTATTATACCATGAACTATTTATGTGTCCCAATCTGTTTAAAATCTACATTCCCCCCCCAAAACAAAAAAATCCAGGCCATTTGTAACTTATTTGATGAAATATTTTGAAACCTTTTACTTTTTGTTCAGCTTTTAATAATTTATATTCACGTGCTGGTAACACGGGAAATATTGGACGGCCGCGTGGTTATTAGGGAAAACAGCTCAGTCGGTAAAAGGCAGGCGTCATAAAATTCCAACTAATCTGGTTAAATAACATTAAAACAAATACGAAACGATTTACCGCGACTCATCTTCTCTGCTGAAAAATAATAAAGTCAATTACCCTGTAATGGCAGTGCACTTAACATTACAACAGTTCAGCGCTGCAGCGTATTGCAATTCGTAAACGTTTTATATTAATCCTTTTTATATCACGTCGCAGATGAAAACGGAGTAAAGTCACCATCCTGTGCCCTGCAGATAGCTCGCAGCTCTGAGCTGAGGTCTTTCTCGGGGAGAGTAATGGAGGGACGTAGATTAGGGAAGAGAAGTTGGATGAGAGCTTCCTCTTCTGGTCATTCACCCACGTCTTGCGATGGCTTTGCACAAACATTCTTCCTTGTCTACCTTCTAGACGTGTCTTCAAGCCAGAAGCGTCAATGGATGCTCATTGTCACTTAGACATGATATTTCACCTTTCTGCAATAAGAATTTGTGATCAACAACGAATTATAATTGGAAAAGATTAAGTTCAATCCTACAGGAAAATGTTATATATGTGCCTAGCTGGTATTTACCACACCCGTACCATACTGTAGCCCAATGTTTCCCAACCCAGTCCTCGTGAGATTTCTAAGACCAGCTAACCTAAACAAAGGCCGTCTACTGCAGTATTTTACTACTTTGGCTTGGCTGTTTGTATATTAAAGAAGGATGAGCTGGTACACTGTAACTTCAGGGCAGAATAACACCGGTCCTTAATTCCCAAGCTGAGATACATTCTCCATGACACTGAGATAGCATGGTTATTAAACATGAAACCCAGAGGGGACACTTGGCTGTTTTACCTCTGGGCAAGCTAGGCTACTTCGGGTAAATTTCAATCCATGCACTTGAGTAAAGTTTCAGAATTGTCAGTTTTGTCCATCAGTCTGAGAAATGCTTTTTGTGATGCAATTTGTAAATATTTCCCATAATGTGGAAATTTTGCAATTTTAACGTTGGTGAAAACAATCAGATTCTCCGTAATAGTCCAGTTTAGACAGAGGCTCAGACGCAAATGATCATGGTGTCTCAACATAACTCAATGTGACATTGCCCAGTCATTGGCGGAAAAAACACAAGCATATGAATAGATTAAACTGTCTAGTATCGTCTTGCTAAATATGGAGATGTGATTAATTGCTTAGAAAATCTGAACAGAAAGTTATGGACCATACACTGTCTTTCACTTTAAATTATCAATCGTCATGCTGAAAAGCTTTCATTTCAATAATCATAAAATGTTTTACTTGCATTTTTTGTCTGATGTTTAAAGTAATACTGTGATTCTTGTACCTTACCACTTTAATAGGCACGAATGTCAAACAGCTTGCGCAGCGTACAACAAACAAATTCATCATGTAGACCTAATATAACAGGTATTTATAATACAGCTACTCAGCAACCAGAATATTGTATTATAATTCAGTTATTATTAAAGCCCTTTTTTGTTGTTCATTATGCGAATGCCTCACAAAAGAGCCTACTAATCGTGTTATAAGGATTTGCATTTCCACGCATACAATAGCACTGGACCTGGGAGTTGTCTGCGTTTGATGTGTAATTGAACTCATTAATCTGTTTGACATTCCGAAGTTCTGTCTGCATTTGTTGAAGATGATTTATAAGTCACTTATATCACCTGCCAAAGGATTTAACTGCTAGAATACACAGAAATGGAATATTTTTATGAGGCATAATTAAGGTGAAAGGGGCTTTTAAAAGTTCATTTTAACGTTATGGGTCCCCTGCCCTACGTGGCTGAAATATTGGTATTTTTTTTTCCTTCCAGTGCCACAGAATATGATGCAGTGAGCAAATATCATCACTGTTGTTTTGCGGGGAATGGCAAACATCAGCCTCGATGCTTTTTAAGCAACCCCATGGCCGAAAGACCCAGCTTTACAGGAGTCCGCTGTCCTTTCAGCACCTAGAGGCGAGGACAGGACAGCGACCGGCAATTTGGCAAGTCCCCGTACACTCAGCGGAACAAGCAGACGTTTTCCAGATCAAAGAGTGAAGAACAAAGAGGACATCAAAGTAAAGAGTGAAATATAGGGACTCCAAGTAGAAAAGCATCTCAGCTGTTCTAACCATTCAGCATGTTTTTTTTTGCTCTATAAATCAGTTTGCATGATGGCAACATGGATGACTTCCCAACCAGGCGCTGGGTGCTAAAGAGGCAGAGATCTCAGTGAAAACGGCCGGCTGCTCTGATCCCGAGTTAGGCCCTGAATCCGCTGGTGTAATTACCGCCCAGACATAATATGCTCGTTAAGTCTGCGGCTGCAGTTGACTATAACGGGAATCATTGCGACTTAACTTTTTCGTGGATGCACACATTGGGTGCAGATTTTACCAAGACTGTGGCTTGCCGAGGAGGGGAAGAAAACGTGTTTACTAACAAGTGCTGAACGGCAGAGACGGGCCCGGTGATCTGCCCAAAGTGTTACCAAATCACCGAGCGCAAAGCACCGGTGTCAGGCATAAAGACAGACAAGTCGCGAATGACGTGGCCACGTCCGCGCCACACTTCTGCCAGCGTAGAGGACGCTGCCGGCTGAGTGATTTTCCAAATTGCGGAAATCGCCGAGTGCGGCGTGCGCATATCCGGGGGAATCCTGTCTGCAGACGTGACTCCTCCATCACAGAAGGCTGATGTTGTCGTCTGTGGCGTGAGATGGGAGGAGACGAGTGACGAGGGGAAGGCCGAGTGACCCCTCTAGGGATTCTCCTTGTCACGGATGCTGCAAATTAAACAGAGAGGAGACGCTTTCACAAAAATTCTCTCTCCCAGATGGCATTGCTTGCAAATAAAGCCCTATTTGATTGTCAGATGTTTATCTGCTCAAAGATACTGTGGCAAATATGTGGTACATTGACATGTTTCGGTCACCCTGAACCTTATGTTGGACTAGAATGCCGCCTAAAACCATTTTGTTTTATAAGATTAGTTTACAGATCAAAGAGTAAAACCGGAATCCAGATGAAAGACTGAGCGTACTTTAGGATTAGAATTATATACTCATACCTGCAAGGTGTAGTGTCCAAATCCCGCTTCCAGCTCTCTTTGTGAGCAGCCTGCATTTATGCAGTTTACTGTATTTTCCTACTATAGTTCAAAACCATGAAGCTGACTGCTGGTGACTTTAAATCGCGCATCGCCTGTGACCTGTCCTGAAACAGCAGTCCTCCACTGGGAAGCAGTGAAGATTAATGTTCTACGGCGGCTTCTCTGCCTCGAAATGTGTAGTAAACAAAGACACTATCTGCAAAACAAATATTTCCATTGTATGTACAAATATGTAGGCCTAACTGGAAATTGCAAACTTGGGGATTAATAGGGATATTTCCAATGCACGCTGAGCAGAATTGACCATACAGCAGAGCTTGAAATAGCCAGTCTTTTGTGGCTACATAACGGGGGTAATAAGGGCATGTGGTGTAGAGGACTGGGCAGGGATAGAGAGAGCCAGCCTGTCATAAATCTGGTGTTTCCGGTCACAATGGAAACCATATCCTGAAGCCTTAGCCTTAATGTTCACATTTTGCGAGACGGGATGATCTAGTCTGAGAGCCCCTAACCCAAACCAAATTGTCCAGATCGCCGTCGATTCAGATACGGCTGAGTAGACAGGAGCCCTGCCTTCCGCGGAGGTAATTAGCACGTGCACTGATAATGTCTCAATTGGTATCCGAGCACACCTGCGAGTTCGTCTGGAGCAAATGGCAGCGATTATCGTTAATGTAATCGGCACGTGGTGCAGAGGTGGTCACATGGGCGAAGTCGATTGCCCTGATAAAGTTAAGATTTCTAGAGATCTGATTAAAACGCGGGCCGCGGCGCCCCGTGGGGCCTTGTCGGCGGTGGGCGAGGTACGAAGCGCCGAGCGAGATCAAGCGCGAGCAGGTGTGTATTCGGTAACGAGGACTCCTGCATCACGGGCAGCTCTGTTATTTGGAGGTTCAGTTGTGTTCCCTTTGGTGCACGGTGGTGGGAGACAGGCGAGGAAACACACCGGTGCACCGAATCAAAAGACGAAATCAGAGTGACACGTATCTGCGTGCTTGATAAAAAAAAAGGCTCTTTTTTTGGATCTGTGAGTATGTCGTTGTTGTTTTTTTTGTTTCCTAATGTTTTTGATCTAAAAAAGGCATTTGTTGTTTTTTTTTTACCTTTCGTAGTTTCAAATAAAAACGCCAAACAGGGCGTGAAATGTGTATTTAAATAAAAATATCAACAATCTGGTAACTCTTAGCCCAGGATTCACTTCATAAGCACGGTTTTCTTAAAGGGCTGCATTTGGCCGGCTCATATGCCCGTTTCATTCCTGTCAAATTCGATTTTTTTTGTTTTGTGAGTAATCATAACCACCTCTGGATGAGCATGAAACAGGAACAATTGGTGCAAACACAAATCCATCACAAAAAAATTTATATGACCTGAGACCTATTTTATATCAGCACACTGACTGCCGCTGTTGACTCTCTTATTGCTGCTGGGAATATCCACCTGGAGATCCCAGTGCATAATCTTCCCAGCATCTAGGTGCCTTGAGTGCAAAGCAAATTCACAGCTGCATCACACACAGGCTACATCACACATCACTGTGCAGACATACAGTATATGACAATGCATTGATTTGGTACAGGAAGACCACTACTGATTCATTAATACCTGACACCGCGGGGATCCTTGGCAGTCATCAAAAGTATCTGTAACCAATACAAGTCCACAGTCACTGGTGAGCCATACCATTTCAGTAGCTGAAGGGACAGCGGTGGTGGGGGTTGAGGAGACATCATTAGGGAAAGCTGGCATGGGCATGCCACTCTGTCCCTTCACAAAGAGTCCATCAGCTCTGGCCTATTGGAGGAGCACAACTAATCTCAATGCAAGATTACTTTTCCACATCACATGGCCAAGTCTATTAAAGGTCTAAGCCAAAAAGTCAGGGACTGAAGCAACATTTGTCATTTATATCAATTTAAGTGAATTCTACTGAAAATAGGCCTAGTTAATACTGATTAGTACTAGGCCTCAAATATCGGTCTTTTCCGTGTATGTTTTCCACACATTTTGTGAACTGTACTTAAAAAGGGAACCATTTGAATTAAGTATAATATTAAATTTAACCTAACTCATATTGGTTTTCAATGAGAAACTTCACAGAGATATCTGCTAATGATCCTTTAAACAAGGTGATACCTGCTATTATAATTTTTATTGTTATGTGCTGTCAAGTTGGTGTCGACTCATGGCGATCGTATGGACAGCAGTCCTCTAGAAGGGCCTGTCTTCTGTCTGGGTCTTAAGGCCTCCCAATGGCATCTTCATAGTGGTGATGACAAATCGCTAAAACGCAGTAGCGCCATACTAATGCAGGAGCCCCAAGTGCCTGTGCGAGCCGAGTGCAGACAGAAACGCGCGGATGGCCATCTCCTGGTGCCGCGTGACTGTGGCTGCGGGGACGTCCGAGGCTAGGGTGCAAGCTTAGGCTTCCTCCGTGTCATCAATTAATGCATGAGGGCTGCTTCCCTCAGCATATAAGATGCGATTCTATATTTCCCTCCTTGCTGTCGGGCAAAAACTCGGCCCATTGACAACCCGGAGACGCTGCACTACACTGATAACTGAAGTGTATTCCCTGGCATTGGATTTTATGCTCCACTTGTACCAGACTATTGAGAATTCTGTTGTGTTCTCGCTACAATGCCCCATTCTTGATATCTCTGATAGAGGTATATCAGTGTGCAACCAAGCTTTAATTTTTTTATTAGGCTCCATTCTGTGTCCGCTATGCATTCATCACGAAACCACTGCTAGTCAATGGATCTTTGCGGTAATAATGCTGCGCGATGATATACGAAAAAGTTCATTTTACTTTTCAGGGTCGTGTTAATTTAAACTTCTGTATCCTGCAAATAAACAAATAAATAAATAAATCAAGTAGACTTAGTCCTAGGCTAGGCCCTATCTTTCAAGCAATATACTGCTGATTACAGTTAATGCTTTTGGAGCAGACCATAATCTGTTATTTTTCATTAACTAACATGGTTGCTAATAATATATATATATATATATATATATATATATATATATATATATATATAGTATATATTAT
>JAODKL010000044.1:5888060-5898777 GCA_026780765.1 Petrocephalus schoutedeni
ATATATATATATATACATATATATATAGTATATATTATATGATTAGGTGAGTAAGAAGGACCACTGAGTCTCTGATCGTCTCCACTGCTACTTTCAAAACAGCTGCATTGAAAGAAGAGCCGACATCTAGGGAAAACGCCATTTTAAATTAAGTCAGGGTCTCTTAAGGCTGAATTAACTTCACTCGGCGTGTGCATTTGCATAAGAATCTAAGAAATATCATGCATTTCTGTCAAGTCTAATAACACAATGCTTCTCTCTCTCTCTTTCTCTCTCGCAATAACAAAAGTGCTTGAGAATACTGACTTTTTATAAGTAACCCTGAAAGAATTTCGTTGCCCTGCAATTAGACTGGTTATAGCATGCCGCATTTACCTTTACAAGAAAAGGCATGACTGCAGCTGTGTGTTTATAGCATGTTTGTTACCTGATATTAATAAAACGACATATTAAAATGCCACCTCTTTATTCACTACCACCAAACAGATCAAATCATTCCGCCAGCTGCACAGTCGCAGTTTAGCGCAAATAAGAAACGAGTTTCTGCACCTGTATCACCAGCAAGCCGGTTCAGCAATAAAAAAATGTGGACTCGGTCCTTTAAGCGGCTTTGATTTATCGCCCCGCTGCTTCGGATTCAGCCCACAGAGCCGGTCTTCCTGCACAAACAGCACGTCTGTCATCCCGAGCCAGCCATCTGTCAACGTGACGGGCGGAGAGCAGGACTGAGGGTACGGAGCGCAGGGCTGTCAGAGGCAGGTGGCGGGGGTACAGTGTCCACGGTGCGGCAGTGACACACTACTCAGCCACCCTCAAAAGAATAATAATCCCTCGGCATCCTCATGCCTTAAGTGGCATCGCACAAATAGAGGGGGACTTCAAATTATTGCAACAGTGCCCTTTCACAGAAGTTTAATAAGTTTGATGGAAACAAGCAGGTGTGACGTTAACATTATATTGTACTAAAATGTCCACTGGTACAGTATTGCCCAGTGAAAGCCTCCGGTTACCCTGTGGCTATGACAGAATCAGTGTGGTGAAAGCGGACACATACAGCACCTCTATGCAAATGGTCACCTGCCTTAGACTCTGTTTGATGATGGCGCCTAGGGGTTAAGGCTAGGGTTTTCATAGTTTATAGGACAATTAACTATGGCCGCAGGAAAGTCTGGTAGAATGAACTGTCAGAATCTGACTTAACAGTTTTTCTGGAAATCCGTGACACTTTTTTTTTTTTTTAACCATTATCAGTATTTGACAGCCGTAGCAAAACTCATATTGTGCGACAATAAATAGCCAAAGGAACAAAAATGGCAAGAAGAACGCTGATTAAAACTTCACAAATAAAGTGCATTTTAATGATGTTCGGGTTTTTTTTTCCTTTTCCACTGTCACAATATGTCATTATGTTCCCGTTTCTGCATTTTGGCAACAAAGAAAATCAAGCTAAAAGCAAAAAAGGAGAAAGTCAAAGGCTGCATTACTATAATCCCGTTTTCATATTTCATTGTCGTATTTAAGTCAGTTATTTATTGAGGAACGATTATCTTATCGAAAGTGGTTGAAATGTTCAGCTTCCCTGGATGTTCATTTAATTTATCAGGATAAAACAACAGTACTACCGCAATTGCAGCAAAATTCTCATTGTAACTAGTAACAACTACAGTAACAGCTGTAATAATAACAATGTCCCTTTAAAATATTGTTAAATAAAACAAGTTATATATGTATGCATTTTTAAAGAAATGATGCCGATTTGTATGTAACAGGCTCTTAGAGGGGTTTAGAGTGGAGGCTGTATTATTGCATTATAATTAAAGCGCACCATGGTTGTGAGTCATCACTTGAAAAGGTCAATGACTTATGCTGCTCTGTTCCTGCACCCCCACCTCTCGCCAACACGCATTTCATTCACAATAGACACTCTTTTCGTGGCCATGGAAGGTCTAGTTGTAAGACTACCGTTTAGCATTTATGGAGCACTTGAATCACTGCAATGATATATTGTATGACTGTAAGAGATTCATCCGTATTTTGAACAGTTGCCCAGTACAAGGTCATGGAAGGTAGGGACTGGAGTCTATCTGAGGCAGCATAGGACCTAGAGTAGGAGGACACCCTGGACTGGATGTCAGTTCATTGCAGGGCATGCATATGCAGCGGGCAATATAGAAATGCAGAAATGGTGTTAGCTCATATTTGCCCTTCTAAGACCCACCGACTAGTACTGGTGTTTTCATAGAGGGGTGAGCTAGAGAAACTCAGCCCCATGACGATGGAGTTATGAGGTGACGGCGCTATCTGCCATGCCACTCAAACAGCCCATGCGTATATCTGAGCAGGAGGTAGTGGTTAAGAAATAAGGCCTAGAGGAGAAGGCTTGCTGATGGTATTTTAATGACAATCCAGTTGGATCAGTATATAATGTTAATTTGTTTTAAAATTTTCTTTATGGAAGTTGATTTAATGTTAAAGCTATTATAAATAGCTGTTATATAGTTTTTAATTTTTAAACAGTGTTACGTCGAACTGTGGTTGTGTCTGAAGAATTTTAAGACAATGCACGAATGTTTTCCGGCTATAGTCGTCAAGCGTGGACCCGGGGCTTTCCGTCATCGCTCGGCTCCGTTCGTCTTTTTCCGTGCGGGCCTCCGGCTGCCATTTTGTTGTCTGACTTGTTGGCTGAGGCGCCGTGCTGTAGTTAGCAGGAAGGCAGCGTAGATACGTTCTCCGGCAATGGACGGGTACGTATCCCCGCCAGTGTCACCGCACACGGCGGCGTCGCCTTCGGTTCCCTTCTCGACATCTCCGTTAAGCGCTCACGATGCAGCTAGTCGGATCGCGAACTTGGGTTACTTTTAAAAGCGGAAATAGGCATTCTGAGGGGGGACGCGGCTGCTTAGCCCATTAGCATGTTAGCATGCGAGCTAGCTGATGAGCCGAGCTGGAACTTTACGAAAATCACGCCGGCGGGACGCTCTTTTCCCGCTGGGGGGCAACGCTGAAACGGCCAGTGCCGAGCACACGGTCGCAGAACTTTAATCTTAATAGCAGAAAAGCAGTAATGAGCGCGGGTTTGAGGCTGCCGCCCGTCAGCTAGCGGGCTAGCGGCTGTGTTGGCGGCGAGAGCGGCCGGGTGAGAGCCTGGCGGGAGTGACGGCGCTCCGCCTCGCCTGCTTTGTCATTGATTCGCTCGGGCTTCTTTGTTTACTGCTCAGAAATAAATCCCAATTATTGTCTATTTTCTTCTCCTCTCCCCCCAAATAGGCCATATGCACCCAGGCAGTAAGTCACGTTTCGAGGGCGTTAACCTAGCCCCGACTCGGCTTTCCCCCGGCCGGGTGCTGCCGAGCCGCGCCCGTCAGCCCCGGCCGCCCGCCGGCCGAGCATCACCGTCCCCGGCGCTGCGGGGATGTCTGTGCGCGGCCGCTTCGGGGCCGTTCGGCCCGTCTCGGCGCCGCTCGTGTGCGTGCACGTGCGCCTGCCGTCTGGATGGCATATGCATGCACATGCATGTGTCGCGGCACCGCCGTATCATGCAATGCACTGTTCGAATAGTTAATGTGTGGAACGTGAACGAGTATAAGGCGCTTCCCCGCCCCCTCCCCCGAACCAGGCCGTTACAGTTGGGCCTTGGGGTTTGATGGATCCCTAACGCGTCGGGCGTGTGTGGCTCAGTGATGCACGTAGGCAGCTCGGCATCGGCTTCCCTAAAAATGTTGCGTTGTGGCGAGTGTTTTGTTTGGGTTTTAAGCTCCTGTGTGTTACCGTCCGTCGTTACAAAACGGGATCGGGATCTGGTTCCGTTTGATCATGCCCGGGTTTGACACAACAGGCGGATTCTGGTCAGACGGTCCCACGTGACGGCAGTGATTTATTTATTTTTTGTTATTTGGCATACACGCTGTTCACACTTAAACTTGGTCAAAGTTACGCGTTTTCGTTCTCAAAGGGTAAATCCATGTTTTATTTTTTCCTGTTACAGCATTGTCAGTGATGTTGCTGTTGGAGTGAAGGTAAGATTTGTTTTCCGGTTGTATTACGCGTAACGATTGCTGTAATTATTATGGATGATTTAGTCGTTAATGTAAATGCATTACTGCTGTTGGCTTACTACCCGATGCCACACTGAATGTCTTGATGCTTTTAAGCAGCCCTGCTTTGTTGCAAACACCTTGACATCCTGGGTGGTCTGATGCAACCTGCTGGATACAACAGATGTTACTTTTTAAGCACAGACTCACCTGTTGTGTTTACTTTTTAAGAAAGGGCATCTCTTCTGCTTAATCCTGCAAAATGTGATATGACAAATGTTTGGAGTCATGTGAGATGTAATAAAATTGGCGTACCTCATAACCTTTAATTCTGCCGGTTTGGGAGTGCAAGAGGATCAGTCTGTATTTAGAGACTTAGTGTTACTTAGTTGTTCTGTGTTATGCAACATTGTTTACTATTTGCCTAGCATTTGTATAGATATTACCGAAGGTGCTGTAGCCTGGTTTGTGAATTGGTCGTTGCTGTTTGTAACCCAAACCAACACCAGCACTGGCTTGTCCCCTGCCAGAGACCCACATCACCCATACATTTTTCATCTCATGTATTTCTGAAACCTGCACTGTCCTGTGGCCCCATTGACATTCTTTGTCACTGGGCACGGGGGCAGTCACTCATTTTCTCAATGTTTTTAATAATAAGTCTGTTTTAGGAGGGTGGTTATGGGGGTCTGGAACACACTTGTAAGTCATTAAAGCTAAAGCCGACTGCAGTATCTCCCCCCCCCCCCCCCCCCCCTTCATTTTATATTAGAGGGCTGTAGCCTTAAGGCGGTCGCATTTTGATTTATCACAGCCGTCAAAATCGGGGGTGATAAAGAACAATTTAGTGGAATTCATTCTCAGACAAAACTGAGGCGTCCAATTAGAAGGCGGGGATTGCACCAGGCCTGCGCCCACCCGTCGGTCCGTCTATCAGTCACTTTTAGCATCGCCCTGAGCAGGCCGCCAGCCGCACCGTGTCTGGGGAGGATGGGGGAGGGAGGGGGGCGAGCTCCGGCCGGTTATTTGACGCATCGGGTCCGCGAGATTAAAACAATCCGACGTGGCCTGTGTTTTATGTGCCTGTCTCCTGCGCTTTTATGGACAGAGCTGTATTTCACTCCGTCCAATGGGATGTCGCGCTGCTGTGAGAGCATGTCTTATTCCTCTATGTCATTCCCTCCCACCCCAATCCACCTTTCCTGTTTGCTTCCTCATTTTCAGAGAGGCTCAGATGAGCTGCTGTCAGGCAGCCACTACAACAGTCCCAGCACTGGTATGACTGGGATTGTAACTGGTAAGGAAGGACTCTGTTTTTCCTCCTTTGGGATACTTGATATCGATGTCTGTACATATAAAATGATATTAATATAATGCGATTATGTATATGGGCAAATCCTTGCAAAGGTCCATTTGATGTTACATCCACAATGTAAAATGCTACGTATTTCTAACATGTAAATTAATCTAGGAATTTTGACAATTTGTCTGTATTCAACCCAAGAGGTCACATGAAACGATGCAGATTGGCCCCTTGATACTAAGCTTGTCCATGTTCTGAGGAATTCTGTTTGCCAGTAGTAGTCTAAATGTCACATCCATATTGCTGGAATTTCCCATTTATGGATATGTAAAGTGTCGTATATGACCAGGAAATGGGTGAGCTCTGCTGGAGGGATATTTCTTTCACAGGTCAGCAGCGTATATGGGGGTGTGTAATTTGGGCCAGGTGATTGGGCAAAAGTTTGGAACTGTGAACTAGTGAAGAAATGTGGGTTGCCCTCGAACGGGGTGCCAGCCAAATAATTTAATAGTGCTGTGTAATAATCTCATGCCGGCCACCCACATGCGCGATTGTGCACTCATGCAGCACGGCCCAAAGCAACCAGTAATCCTCCAGAAATGCTCATATCGACGGGTCACGCGGGTGTTGGGGAACATACCGAGGTTCGCGCTTGATGGCTCATATGATTCGCCAAGCAGTACTGTTTTAAAGCAGAGCCCATTGCAAAAGATCTTATATCACGTTTCTGCCGAGTGCATAGTGTGCTGGGTTTTTGGCCGCAGAAGACCTCATATTTATATAAGGATATATATAGGATAAGTGGGTTGGAAAATGGATGGATGGATTATTTTATTTATATATAGTAGTTTTTCCTGCTACCTTTAGAAAACATTTGCTGGAAGATCTAAGCAGTAGATGGCCACCAATGTGTGTATTTTTGATATTTGTATGAATATATGTGCATTTAAAATTTTCAGTGTTCATCACAACCATCGCTCACACAACATTTGTGTCTTGTACCAATTATTAGTCAGTAATTTGAGGGACAGTAAACCAGTTTGTGTGTCTGCTTGTCTCACAAACAGCTGAATGTTACCTCCACCCTGGTCTAACAGGCATCAGTTTTACTTTCTGAAGAGCCAGGTGCATTCTGGGATACAGAATAGTTGAGTCTTTTCTCTGGCAACAGGTGGACTTGTTTTTAGACTTTGCAGTGCAACTTATCATTATTCGGTGTTGCTCCATGACATGTTTTCCTGGACCTAAATTTTATGCATGATTGTGAAGATGCACCTACGGTTGGTTCAGTTCAGATTGGAAGGGTTGACGTGAAAACAGTCAGTGGCTGTTCTGGCCTGACACCAAGCTTTCTAATGGGTTTCTGCGGATTTGTCAGATAGAGCAACGAGCTGGTGTCACTGTCCCACACCAGTATGTCTTTTAAAAGATGTCTCTTTGCTCAGGCTAAGCTTGCGCAAGTCAGGTAGGCCATTTGGCATGGCTTTAAACTCCTCCTGTAATCACCATCGCAGCTAACGGAAATGATAGCAAGAAACTGAGAGTGGAAGACAGAATGGACGCCACCCCTTCCCGTGTCCTCCACATACGGAAGCTGCCCAGTGAAGTTTCCGAAACGGAGGTCATCGCCTTGGGCTTGCCTTTTGGGAAGGTCACCAATATCCTGATGCTTAAGGGAAAGAATCAGGTGCGTCAGTCTGCTGCAAGACGTGACTTTATCCTCTATGCTGGACATCATTCTGGCTTCTGTATTCAGCCCAGTAGTAATAAATATGATCTGTACGTCCACCCTGGGAGAGCCACAACTGTAGGCTGCATTTTATGCCAAGCAGGCATTCCTGGAGCTCGGAACAGAGGAAGCTGCAATTACCATGGTGAACTATTACACAGCCGTGACGCCTCACGTCCGCAACGTCCCCGTCTTCATCCAGTACTCCAATCACAAAGAGCTGAAGACCGACAATGCCCTCAACCAGGTGAGAGGACCAGTCTGAATGCAAAGACGGTGTCATCAGAGGCTGGTGTAAAGCCTGGCTATGTTCTCTGAGGAGCTGGTTATGCTCGTTTGTTCAGTTCTGTCGTTTTCTTCCTCCCTTCTTCCATCTCTCTGTCGAAGCGTGCGCAAGCGGTCCTCCAGGCTGTGACGGCCGTCCAGGCAGGAGGCACCCCGACTTCGGGAACGGCGGCCAGCGAGAGCGCGTTGACGGCGGCGCCCAGCCCCGTGCTGCGGATAATCATCGACAATATGTTCTACCCCGTAACCTTGGATGTCCTTCAGCAGGTGTGACGCTCGTGGTCATGCGGTGTCTCTAAGAACAACAAAGGCACTCGCGTTCATCTGCTCATACAGCCAGGGAGCCAGACGGGGCCGAGGCCTGCTAGGCCGTGACATCTGAGCGCCAGGCTTGGATACTTAATTTATGCTTTAACAAATTTCATGGATTCGCACCCAAATGGAGTGAGAGACAAATGGTAGCAGATAGTGTCAGTGCGAGAAATGGTACAGAGAGCAGCTACCAGATGTTTTATGAAGCTATCATTGATATGCGGGGTGTTGGGTGACGTGATGTGAATGTGACAGAATGTGAGGGCACCATCAGGACCCACCCAAAGCCTCCAGTTTCACAGTTTGGTCAGTGACAAAGTGGTCATGGAGAAAAACAAGCTGTTGCACTGCAGCTTTGCTAAGGGCAGCTGCAAACAAAACGCAGAACTGCTTCAGCTCTTTGTTCCTGTGCATTTAATGAGGAGATTCCAAAGTGATGGCTACAGCTGGAGCCCTTCTTCTGTTTAGATCTTTTCCAAGTTTGGAACGGTCATGAAGATCATCACGTTTACTAAGAACAATCAGTTTCAAGCTCTGCTGCAGTTCAGCGACCCTGTGAATGCCCAGCAAGCCAAGCTGGTGAGTCTCCTTGGCGACCCGCTCTCAGTTCTGCAACGGATCTAAGAAGCCGGTTTTTAAAAATCCTGTATATCCAAACTGAAAGTTCACGGTTTGAATACAACTGTCTGTAACACAACTTTCACTCTCTTTCACAGTCCCTGGACGGCCAGAACATATACAACGCCTGTTGCACGCTGCGCATTGACTTCTCTAAGCTGGTCAACCTCAACGTCAAGTACAACAATGACAAGAGCCGGGACTACACCCGGCCAGAGCTGCCTGCCGGCGATGGACAGCCCTCAGTCGATCCGACCGCAGCGGCCGGCTTCAGCAAGGATACCTCCTCCCTGCTTGGTAAGGGAGAGCGGCACAGGTCATGCCCCGGGGGGGTGGGGCTTTCCCTGGGACTGGGTTCAGAAAGAACGGCCTAATGGTTTCTTGTGTGAAGTATGAGGAGGCAATGAAGATGTAGCAGAGGATACATTGATTTTGGGCTACATTGGATGAGCTACACCTGTGTAGGACTTTTTATTGGCTATCGACAGAGCTGATCGTCCACCTTCCCTCTAGGAACCCCGTCTGGAATGGTGACTCCCTACACCAGTGGCGGGGCGTTCCCATCCACCCTCAGCTTTGCACAGGGCGGAGGTATCCATTTCCCTTGTTTCAATTTTCCTTTTTGTTGCGGTGTGTGCTCAATTTTGGAAGTCTGAGGTATAAACCCGGTCAGTTTGCTAACTGAGAGAGCCTTGTGTGGTTAGATATAAAACGGGTCATCAGTGGGTGGGATTTGCGGTGTCTGGCCCTAGATCATTGGCGAGGTTGCTGTCGGAGTGAGTTTTTCGGGCACTCTGGTTTTCTGAATAGTAAACGGTGACGAAGGTGCATTAGCGTAGCGGCGGCGTGTCTTTATAGAGGGAGCACAGCAGATGAGCCGTAGACTCAGCGTGGTTTTGGCGCGCCTGACCGGGCCGCTCTGTCCCCAGGGGCGCTGAGTCCGCTGAGCGCGGCGGCGGCGGCGGCCGCTGCAGCCGGGAGGGTGGCGCTGTCCGGTCACACGGGCACCAGCGGCGTGCTGCTGGTCAGCAACCTCAACGAGGAGGTCAGTACGGCCGTCCCACCACCACCACCACCCAACAGGCCCCCTCTGTGTCACATGACCACCACACACCATTCTTAATTTAAGTTGGGTCCTGTGCTGTTTCTTGCTCCCTGGTGCAAATTAGTACCAATTAACATATTTGTACTGGTGCCCTGGAATATTATAATAATATTTTATGAAAGTATCAATGAGTCGCAGCGTTAATGTCTCAGCCGCAGCCTGTCACGGTGGCGAGGCCCCTCTATGCTCTGTCTGCCCGCTCTCTAATCACACACTAAGCCCATTAACATTCATGAACGCTGCTCTGCAGAAGGCCCCGGCTACCGTTTAGTCAGCGTCGGCTCGGCTAACTCTCCCCGACTCACTGATGCATTCTCATTTCCCGTAACGTTGTTGTTACCCAGCCGTACAGGGATGATAGGAAACAATGCTGATTTATTTACACCCCCCCCCCCCTCATTTTGCTTTCAAATAACGTTCTCATTAAGCTCCACTCTTGTGCTCGTATATCTCACGTCTGTTTCCTTGCTAAGACTGTGTGCTCATGCATGGTTCTCTGAGAGGGGACCCCCCCCCCTCCCTTGCTCTGTTTTCTTTACAGATTTGACCACTTCGTCTCATCTCTTTCTTTGCCGTCATGTAAACTGATACTTGTTAATTCTTGCTCTCTCTCTCTCTCTCTGATATGTTTGTTTTTCGACAATCCCCCCCCCCCTTCTCGATGCCGTGAACATTTTATGAAGTGTGGGACATATGCCTCTTTCTCTGTCTCTCTCTTTCTCTGTCTCTCTCTTTCTCTCCTGCCTCCCTCTCTGATACCCCACCCCTCGAGTGGATATTACGAGTTGCATTTCCTATCATGGTTTCCCAAACGCCCCCGGTTTGTGGACTTAAAACATGATGTGCTGTTTATACCATAACTTCGCAAGGTGGTTTTCATGTCCAAACCCGCATGTCTAAAATGGACTGAGCTTGTCTCTACAATGTGGCTTGCATCCCATACACCACTATGCCTGACCTACTAAATCTTAAACTGTATTCTACTGCATGGCCTTCTCCCTCTCATTATTATGCTGTGATTTTATTCTTTGATATGAATGTACTTTGCCCAAGTTTCACTTGGGTGGCTACATTTTTGCAGTTATTTTCTTGTGTGTTTTTAAACGAAAAGAGCAAAAACAAAAAGCCATTTTCTGACCAAACTCCTGCATTTCCTATGTACTGACCTGTTTTATTTTTTGTTCCCCCCCACTTTGTTTACTTCTGCATCGCTGTCCCCCCCCCCTTTTTTTTTGTCATTCCTGTCCCCTCCCTGTTTGCCTGTCTTTTTTTTTTTTTTCTCCACCCCCCTTTTTCTTTACCCACCCCCTCGCCCCGACCCCCCTCCCCTT